>CAJNOL010002353.1:13565-40311 GCA_905250125.1 Rotaria sordida | reverse complement strand
TTCGGATGTAGGTGCTGCTTCAGTAGTTACGACATTCATTTCTTCAATATTAGATGATGCTTCAATATTTTCTAGTTTTAGTTCTTTAGCACTTGGTAATACTTCAACTGTTGCTGGATTTCGTTCTTCAGCTTTTGATGTTGCTTCAGTAGTTATCACATTTAGTTCTTCAACATTAGATGATGCTTCAATAGCTTTTGGCTTTGATTCTTCAGTACTAGGTGATATTTCGACATTTTCTTCGATAATGGAATGAATTGCTAGAAGTGGTCGATCAAGTTCTTCATTTATATTGCTTTCTTTGAGATCATATGATATTTTTTTTGAATCTTTTGTTGTCAATATAGGTGCTACAGTAGTCTTTTCTGTTGGTGGAAAATTTTGAATCTGAGCAATTTTGACTATTGTTGGTGTTGTTACTATTAAAAAGAAAAGACAAAATTGAATATATATTCAATAAATAAAAATAATCTTACAATCATCAATATGTTTATCACATAATGGGCCAAACCAGTTGTCTGAACAGACACATGTAAATCTTCGATATGAATGTAAGGCTGTTCTACGCGGTTCAAGACATTTACCATGTGTACCACATGGATTATTTGGTTTACATAAAGATGATGGCACAGCAATGGTCGAACTTGATTGTGTAATAAAAAATGATCGACTTGTTTTCAAAATTGGTGCAACTAAAGAGAAAACGACAGATTTTTTTTCTGCTTTCAAAACACTTTTTTTCATACATTGTGATGGTGCACGGATTACACCGAATCGCCAACTACATGTCATGTGAACTCTGTCCCATACAAGATAACCACAAAAACGTAAATAAGCATTACCAAGTTCATCACATTGATAGTATTTATGAATATCTGTACGATGTGGATAAAAGAATGTATGGGAATTTAAATTACATGGATTATATTGAGCATCATCACCATAAAACACTGTTCATAAAAATAATTGATTCAATTCTTTTTTGAAATTTTTATGGAATTATCTTACTTGGTAATCCATTGATAGAAATGGTCAACAAAAGATATGTGATAGTTATTAAGAGATACATGAATTGAATTATAGACAGAAGTATATTTTGATATGAATGAATGTTCATTTATATTTCATATCGAAACATTGTAAGAGAAATGACAAAGCTCATCCAAGTTTTACCTTCCCATTGTTACAATTCATTTTCTCATTCCATTCATATATGTGACCTGATGTACCATGCATGCATGCATGATGCACGATCTTTGTTTCATAAGAAGAATGAAACGAAAGAAATGGATAACACAAAATATTGAATATCTATATATGCGACATCACTGTATTATACTCTCCTATAGGATAACAAAATGTGTCCTATCAACACTTTTTCATTGATATGCAACAAAATAACGAACATATCAAGATATATAATATGGAGAAAATATGCAAAAAGAAATGTAACGTTCAGCTTCAACATATGAATATAGACGCGACAAAGCTGGATTTCCTGTACGTCTTGCACTTTGTTGCAAATATCACCTTTACATCCGCCAAATCTTAGGTCGTTCGCGCGACCTTTGTGATTACTGAGACATTTTTTGAAATATCAAAACAAAATAATCTTATATACGAATGAAATAAATTTACTTGTGCATTTAAAGACGATCTCAATTGACAAGAAGAAAAAATTTTGGATGAATCTTTTGGAAAAGAGACCATTTCAATGGATTTCGTGTTTTGCATTTATTTAAGTACTTTTGTACGACAACATCTAAAATTTTACAACTATAATTCTGATATATACAATGACCAAATTTTAGAAATAGTCTCATTTGAACTGAAAAGTATTCAATAACTGTTTCCAACAAATAGAAAAATGTGATGATATTACTCATACAATAAATTATATTTACGAACAAAGCAAAGATGAGAAACGATATCAAGAATTATTTAACAAAGATACAATAACAATCATTAATAATTTATTCGTGCGAATTGTTTTAAGTTAAATGATAAGAATAGATCCTTGCACGAATATTAATAATTATCTTGAAGTGTAGGGATGTGAGTGTGGGTGCAAATCTATTCTGTACTCTTACCTACTCCTACACCTTTCGTATCCGCTTTGCCATATGTTACGAATTACCTGTATATCGGACAGTATAAGAAACGCTCTTTAGATTAGTTTTATTACTCAAATTTATCTTCTGAGATAAAAAGAAAATGCTGAAGGTATGTGGATGTTCATTTCACTGACATAATTTTCTGAGAAAAAGTACTGAATCAGATTCAATCTTAAAAATTGTTTGAGTATCAAATTCATTAAGGAAATTTTTTTCAATCTTCAACAAACGACATACAACATATAAAATTGAAGTAAATCAATTTTTCACTTAGATCCTCAATCGTGCATCTATTGAACGACGAACGAGAGAATCCAAAAGACATAAAGAAAAGAGAAGAGAACAAGTATCAAAAAGATATCTTTTTTTTGTCTCAAACATTTTTCGCTGAAATTTCTTGTTCTAGCTGTTAAACAAGTGAAATAAAAGTTAAGTCGAAGTTCTTGAAAAGCATTTTCTCAACGAACATTTCGATTTTTGGCAACTGTCGTCTAGCATCACTTTGTACTATTTCTTTATTAATGTTCTAGATGACATTATGAGGATTGATAGGTCTAGTTATTTAGAAGATGAATCATTTACCTCTCATATTTATTCAATATCCATAAAATAAATTATATGTTGAATATAAAAATGCCAGAAGAAAATACGTACTTCACCTATAACACTTCCTTTCTAGAAGAAATTCAATTACTTTTGCGTTACTATTTCACTCAAGCCATTATTATTGCAAGTAACGACTAAGAATGTAGTTGAAAATTGCGACGATATTGCCTCGATTTCTATTCAGCAATAGCTCAATCAATCAGAGAAAGATTTTTAGTATCTTGAAATACTCTCTTTCCACTTATTCGTTTCATGTAGGGTTAGAGAAAAAATAAACGAAAAATCTTTTACAAAAGAATTTGAGTTTCAATAATGAAAATTGCATGAGATATTAATCAACAACAAAGAGATTAATTTATTCTAGAACATCCATTAATATGAATTAGTATTGAATTTCAATAATAGCTTTCCGAATTCACGAAATATAAAGAAAATTTTTCAAAATAAGGTTAGTTTTACTCGTTCAATGTTTGACATAAATAAACATTTTTTTTTTGCTGCTCTACTTCTTTCTCGCGATTCGGTAGACAAATTACATTTTGTAATGTGATTACTTTCTGTATAGAGATGAAAATGGATTTTATGGTAATGATCATTTTTACTATATTCATTTCAATCCACGGAGTTCATGTACAGACTTCGAACAATGGCATTGGTGCAATTTATAC
The DNA here is from genome assembly GCA_905250125.1 of Rotaria sordida. Lineage (NCBI taxonomy): Eukaryota > Metazoa > Rotifera > Eurotatoria > Philodinida > Philodinidae > Rotaria > Rotaria sordida. Next base: position 36,923 of record CAJNOL010002353.1, on the reverse strand, counting down.
AATGTCAAATGGAGCGACTATGAATGAAATTATTGTCAATCGTCTTAATTCAAATGGTCAATTGACTTTAATTCAGATGGTTAAGACAAATGGAACTGGCGTAAATATAACTATAGCAGATCCGTTATTTTCACAAGGTTCATTGCAAGTCTATTCTAATTACTTGTTTGCTGTTAATCCAGGCTCGAATACATTATCAATGTTTTCGATTAATCTATTGAATGCAACCGAATTGACATTAGTTTCAGTGGAAAGAGTAAACGGCTGGTTTCCCATTTCAGTAACAGTCAATTTAAAGTATGCTTGTGTTTTGACTGGTGGTAATGCAACAGGAATTCGTTGTTTCACTTATAATACGTCTGGTTTATATGTTGTACGATCATTCGATCGTAATCTTACATCGTATATTTCACAAAGTAATCCTCCAATGGGTCCACCAGGAACAATGAGTGAAATACTATTTTCAGCTGACAATAGTGCATTGATTGTTGCTGTCAAAGGATATAATAGTACAATGCTTGGTTATCTCTTATTTTATCCATTCATTGATTTGAACATGTTAGCAACAAATGCAACACAACAAATACTAACAAATGGTATATTTCCATTTTCAATGACATTAATCAATATGAACGGTTTATTAGTTACTGATCCTAAGCCAAATGGTGTTTTAACCATGAATTATCTAGCAGAGAATGGTTCGATTTCAAACATTATGCTGACAAAGATTAATTCGACTCTAGCAGGTGCACTCTGTTGGTCAATTTATTCATCGATGACTAGAAACTATTATGTCATTGGTTCAAATCCAGCAGCTATTGTGGAATTAAACGTTAATTTAAGTTCGACTTCGAAACCTGTTCAAATTGTTCAATACTATTCACTACCAAATGATACAGGTGCACTTGATGCAACAGTTGTCAATGTCGCTGGTATTGATTATTTATTTGTTATTGGTACAACAGCACATGCTATTAGTAGTTATCGATTGAATGGACCTGGTAATGCAACATTTAATGACGTTTTTACAGTACAACCAGGCAATACAACCAGTATACCTAAACTTGCTGGTATTGCAGGATTTATTCAAAAATCTTCTTCAGATGCCAGTTTAATTTTACCATCGATCATCATTACTATGATTTATTTTATATGTCTTTCAATTCTTAAACCAATATTTTTATTTTAACTATTGACTTAAATGAAGATAAAATATGTCAAACCAATTATAAACGTTGACTTATCTAACAAACTAATTTCTTTCTAAGAAACAGACAGCGAACTATATTATACTTTCCGATTCATAGACGTTTTAAGCTCAAAATTGCGTTTTGAATTCTATTATATCTATCAGAAAATTGTGCTTTTATTTCGTTTAAAATAATTATTATTTACACAGCTCATAATTGAAAGCTTCTATGAATATTACTTCAGTAGACAATTATAGTCTAGGACATGATGTAAAAATAATATTGTATTTACTAGATGATTAAGGACGTGGAAATGTACAAAACTAACGATGAAATATATCTAAGTGTTAATTATCGGTCGAACTCATGTTTTGTCTGCAAATTGGGTGTGAATGTGGATGTTATTGAAGAGATAGCTCACACTCATACCCTTAAAATAAACTTATCCAAGTAGTTCTTTTGATTTTACTTGTCATATACTTAGGAAAAAAATTATACTGTGTATTCCACTATTATGAACTTTATTTCCGAACGAAACAAATATCATATTCACAAGCAGCATAAAAATCTGCATTAAATCGTATACTTCATATTTGAATCTTATTTTTGTCAAATTTCGACCTTAGAAGAAGAGCATTGGTCAGAATATTCAAAAATAACATTAAGAGGATGTAAAGACCAAAATTTGATGAAAATTAGATTCCAAATGTCGAGTTTACTATTCGATGCAGATGCAGATTTTTATGCTACTTGTCAAAATGATATGAGGTAGATGTGGATTAAGAGGAGATCAATATCTATATCACTTCATGTCCAAAGCTATTATTTAAAAATAATATTTCTTGGTTAAATTTTAAAAAAGCACACAATGAATCTTGGTGTTCTCTATAATGATCCTTCTTCAACTAAAATAATAATAAAACTTCGATAAGATCTGTTTGCTATAATATGTGATGATGACATTAGGTCATTTTTTGTCTCCTATAATACTTAGCCGTCTACACATATTAAAGTATACAAAAAGTAGTGACAGTAGAACATAAAACAAATACATAAACAATTTTTATTTAAGCGATTCCGAATCGTAGCATTAGCTATCGAAATTTTATTATTATAATATCACTTGAAGAATGATCGAACATTAGACAAATGTAGTGCACTAGTTTTTATTGTCAGATCATACAGAGAGAAACTTTCTGCAAAGAATTAAAATACTTTGACCAATACTTTTTGTATAGTTATCAAAAAATATAAGTATTTCGGAGGACATATTATTGAAGACTCTGGATCTTCTAATGTGTCGACTGCTTTACGATTGTCTGTCAGATATCAACATCGTATACCTACTTTGGGTGTAGCTAGTAATAATGATCTTGTCTTGACTCACACCCTCATTCAATGAGCTCGAAGATTTCGACAAAAAGACTGGAAACTGATTTTTTGATCGAGCAGTTCACAAGCAGGTGTCTTCGATCTCGTATGTTTTAAATAGGAAAATGGACTATCAAAAGAGTGAACATATATTATCATGATGGACAAAGTATTCATGTATGTATTCACAAGTATCACGTTTGACACTAATATTGCGTTCCATTTCAACGTCATCAGCAGCAAGACATCAAGTAAATCATATAAAGTAAAAGTTTGACAACTGTACTATCACTGTGAAAGTATCTATCAGATAACCGATTCAATGTACATTCAAAAACTATCAACTATTATAAAATTTTCAAATGAAAACAAATCCATACATATATTATACATATCAAAAACGTATCGTTCATATAAAAAGTGTAAAACAATGGTAAGAAAAAAAATTTGACATAAACAATTGAATAAAGAAAAACCACTGATACAATAATATCTGACAAATCAGCAAGATAAGAAAGCTTATATTATGGTCATACAACATTTGACTAATTATGCTGTATAAATACAAACACAAAGACACCAAAATGTAACTGCAAACTTGATCCATGGCTTTATGTACATTAGTATCGATTACTGTTCTACTTAAATTGCTTCATCTATCTGTGTATGATCTAAAAACTTTCTTTTATTTCACTATAAATATTAACATAAGATTCATACTTTTATTATCAATATCATTGATAATCGTTTCATATTGAATTCTGTTTTTTTTTTGAACATCCAAAATCGATGAATAAAAATATGTTGAAATCATTGGTGTGGTCAAAATAATTGCATAATAAGCCAAAACCGAATCGATTCCATATGATGAATGATGGAAAACAAAATACCCTGAAATAAAATCACTAATGTAGTTTAATCTATATCTATTTTTCTTAATCAAATTTTATTTAAAATCAAAATATAATTTATATCAAAACTTCAATCCGAAATAATCCGTCATTCTTACCCAATATTAAAAATCTGTTTATTTTTATTTTTTTTCAAAATTTTCTATTATTATTCCAATATATTTGTATTTTATTTTCCAATAGATCGACGAAATAAATATTCCACACAACCAATGATTTAAAGTTTTAGTTTAATCTCTCTCTCTCTAAATTTTCTTTTTTTTTTTTTTTTTTTTTTTAAAAAATATATGAAAATCAAAAAAAGACATTGGTTATATTTGCTTTGTGCGATATGACAAAATTTTTTTTTTTTATCGAAAGAGAAACGACGATGAACACTTTTGGTCCAAAAAGCAAAAAGCACAGAACAGAAAGAATGAATGAATGACACAGACATAAACAAATGAATTAAGAAAAAGTCTTTTGTTTTTTTTTTTACTATACAAAAAAACTAATCTTCCTTCTTAATGTTTTTTTTCTTGTTGTTGTTGTTGTTTTTTTTTTTTTTGGTTAATTATCTTTATAAACATTGATGAGAAAACAAAAAGAAAAACACGAAAAATGAAGAAATCTATATATGTATGTGTAAACAAAATTCGATTGTCTCGATTTTCCAATTTTTCGGGGAATAGGAACAAGAGAGAATTTAATTTTTTTTTGTTTTCACCCACTGTCTTTTTTTTCGAAAAGTTCACCTCTCACACACATTGGATAATCTATAGACAAAGCTCAGTTCCAGCTATAACTGGACTGTTGCTGTGAGCTGTTGTAACCCTGATCTTGATACCAATTTCCACCGGCATTCTGTTGTTGTTGTTGTGGACCATTATTGGAATTATCATTACCATCACCACCCATAGCTCCCCACGATCCAGTATCTGGACGGGATCGTTTTGTCATATTACCATCGTTCATCTGATTCGGTGGTCGTTTCATACCTCCATATGATTGATTTTGTTGCATTGGATTCATACCAAAGCCACTGTTACTCATACCCATTTGATTTGATTGTCGACCAAATGATTGATTGTTACTTTGTGGTGGACCATTAAATGCACCAAAACCACCTAAATAAAAAAAAAAACCTATACTTTTTCTATCATAAAATTGTATTATTATTCTACCTTGATTATTAAATCCACTACCCATTTGATTGAAACCACTATTATTAAATCCACCAGAATTATTCTTTTAAAAGAATGAAAATAAAGATTAATGTAAAAAAGAACTTTTTGTTTTTTGCTTACATTTTGTGGTGGTCCGCCATAATTTCCACGATAATTATTATTATTATTATTATTAAAACCTCCACGATTATTTTGATTGAAATTACCATGTCCACTTCGATTACCTGAATTAAAACCACTTCCACGATTACCTGAAAAACCACTTCGATCGCCACCTGATGAACCACCAGAACGCTAAATAAAAACTCATATTCATTTCTTTTTCTCAAATAAGATTTTGAATACAAAACACTCTATCTAATGATATATATATTATCAAGTTCTACTGCGTACTGTTGATTAGTCAATAGATGGCGCCATCAGACTACTAGCGCCACTACTAGGTAAAACTTCACTAGATAGAGTGTGTTATAGTCAAGATCTTATAGTCGCCATTTCAATCACTTACGCCACCACGATTATTGCCTCGTTGAGATGATCCACCCCGTGATGGACCACTTCCCATTAAATTATCTCCACTAAAAGCACCAAAATTATTCGCATCTAAAAACAAAAATTTAAATATATACACATATCATTTAATGATAATACAAACTGAATGAATCATCAGATCGTCCACGACGTGGTACATCATTATTAAAACCACCGAAATTATTTGATGCGTTATCATCAAAATTATTTCGTGTATTTATTGGTGGATCAAATGGTTTTCGTTGTTCACGTTTTGATTGTGCTTGTTTTCGTTTATCACTTAATGGTTTAGCTAAACTAACTTCAATTGTATTTCGACCAAGAATCTTAAAATTTTAATAATTTCTTTTTTTAGTTTTTTTAATTTAAACTATTCTTTTACTTTTCCATTAAGTGCACGCATTGCATTTAATGCATCATCTCGTTTTTCAAAATGAACAAAGGCATAATCCTATACAATTCAATTCAAAATAAAATTCCTGTTTTTTTTGTATAAAAATTATATGACTTACTCGAACTTTTCGTACACGTTCAATATTTCCATATGGTAAAAAGAAATCTTTTACATCATTTTCTGATACATCAGATGTTAAATTTCGTACATATAAAACTTTTACTTGTGACATTGTATCATCATCAGGTTCTTCATCTGGATCAGCCCAATCAACAGCAATATCACGATTAAACACCTTAAGAAAATTTTTCATTTTTAATAGATCAAAAAAAAAAAAAAAGGTATTCTTCTTACTCGAACACGACCATTAGCTAATTTTCGTTTAGCAGCTGAAGCATTTTTATGTGTATCAAAATCAACAAAACAAAATCCACGATTTTTTTTCTTATCAGCTTCATCAGCTGGTGTATAAATAATAACTTCTATAACACCTTCAACTGCTTTAGATAATTCATCTTTAATTTCTTCTTTTGATTTTGTTTTTGGTATATTACCAATAAATAATCGAAGATTAGCAACACTACAATTTGCTTTTATGGGTTTTCCAGGACGTATTTCATAACCATTAAGCTAGAACAAAAACAAAAAAGAAATTTTTGTCAACATAACCATATGTGAAATTCACATGTGTTTTTATGTCTCATTATACTAATACAAAATATGTCAAGTAAGAAATTTCTAACAGATTGTTTTTTAAGAACAGTTAATTGGAAGGAATACGATCTATCATACTTATTTCAGATATTACAAAACAGAATTTGTCTTTTTCGTATTCCACTTTTCTTAATACAGTACATAGTTATTCATTAAATCTATAGTAGGTCTCAACGTCTCACGCCTCTTATCTTTCATTGCTACAGGCAACATACTCATTGGTAGACCCCGATGGACTGTCACTAGTATTTTTTTTTTCGAAATAAACAAAATGTGTGTTCTACAAACATAAATATTGCAATGAAACCTATATATTCTTACTTGTTCACATGCTTTTGTTGAATCTCCTGGAGAACAATATGTAACAAAACAATAACCTTTATTAAAACCTGATGCTGGATCAATCATTAAACGTAAATCCCAAATTTTTCCACCTTTTTCACATAATGGAATTAATTCATCTTCGAATATTTCACGTGGAAGTTTACCAATAAAAACCTAATTTTGAAAATAGAGACAAAAATTTTTTGTTTTTTGTTCTCGAAAAATCTACATACTTCACTACGAGAAGCTGGTCGATCCGGTCCATCAGGTGGTGGTCCACCATATTTACGTTGACCAGCTGTGACTTCAGTTTTATATCCGGTTCGATCAACAATTTGCTAAAAATCCAAAAACAAAAAAAAAAATAACTATGATGTGTTTTTTTTTGCTTTACTTTTAATTTTGTTTCATCAGGACCAGGTTTATGTGTACGAGCATTTTCACCAAAACCTGATCCTGATTGTGAATCATTAGATGAAGATTTTGGTTGTTGTGGATTACGTAATTTCCATTGTTTTATAAAATTACATAGAAATGCACCTTTATTAACAACACCGGTTAAATCGGAATCATTAAATTCATTAAATAATGAATCAATACTTGTTATATCATCAGAAAATGAACGTAATTGTTCACATACACGATTATCAATATCACTTGAATTTAATTTACCTATATCAATTAATGAACGAATTTTTTGTACAATTTTTTCATTTATTCCTTGATCAGTATATGATTTTTCATTTTCATGTGAACCTTGAAGATTTGATGATGATGATGATGTATCTTGTTGTACATTACCATTTATGTTTGACATTTTTCTTTTTGTAATGATGTTAAGAAGAAACGACGACTAAAATATATAGTGTCGATCTGAAATAAAAAAGAATAAATATTGTAAGAATTTTTTTTTTGGCATTATGTAATAAAGACATGTTGGGAAAAAAACCTATGCTTTCCTTTTTTTTTATTTTTACGTTTGTCAATGAATAATAATAATGAATATAAAAAATGAACTTTTCTCTATAGTGATTGCATAACAGGTTATTAATGCATTTATGCATATTGAATTGATGAAATTTTTCTGATTAAAATTTTCTTTTATAGAAATATAATTAAAATTTTTTTTTTATTATTAAAAGAATAAATAAAAAATAAGATGAATACAAAAATTGATTGTGGCGCTAGAAGAATCAATTCTATAAATAGATAATAATCATCATTGAAGTACTCAATATTGTTCCATTTAATCGGTCATTGTTGTCATGACCTTAAGAACAATGTTAAGACTATTAATAATTTTCTTCATAATTAGTTTTAGTCATCCTATTCAAGCAATAAATAAAGGTATTTGAAAATATTCTTTGAAATTATACATATATAATATTTATTATCCAGATGATTTACTCGTTGTTGCTGTTGTTACAAATCAAAATGATGGTTATCATCGTTTTATTCGATCATTAAATATCTATGGTTATAAATATGAGGTAATTATTAGAAAAATTTTTGAATTATTGCTCAAACCTATCAAGTCTAATTTTTAATTCAATGCATAGAAGATTATTTTTCATTTTATTTCGATTATTATTTCATAAAAGGTATTTAAGACTGATATATAGAAAAAGCAAATTGAACAACTGATCGCATTTGATTAACGGATATTTCTTCTATCCTACGTTTACACGCGTAGGAAGAATTTTTGTCTATATAAAAACTTTTTAATATAGAAAATTAACTAATGAAGTTTTTCTTGCGTAACATTCAGAATATGAAGTTCATGCGTAAATCTCAATAGAGAACAAACCGCAACGAAACCGCTCAAGACAAGGTAACAAGTTGAAAAACTTCGTTATTCTGCTAACCTTCAATAATTCCACTACGATTTGAGGCAACTAATACTAAGTGAATAATACTTAACATGAAAACTTTTAAGTTTTCGTTCAATTGTGATAAATCATTTCTGAAATGACTAAGACTATCAGTGTTATTCAATGATTGATGAAACTAATTTTACATAACATTATTTTGTGTGTGTGTGTAGTAGTCTTGTTTCTCTCTTGGTTACTTTGGCGATAGGGAAATTTTTTATTTTAGCAGCAGATTTTGTACTTCTATATAGAAGGATGTCTGTCGTTGATAACCCTCGGCGAACTGTTTTTTCATACTCTTGATCTATGCAGACCTCCAGATTTGTACATAGCGCATGCTTTTCTTGCTCAAGACAAGCGCTTGAGTGTTTGCATGAGTTACAAGAAACTCATGTACTCAACCCCAGAAAATGCAACTATGAATCTTTATTAAAAGTTGAGTTATTTTGCACGTAAAATTGAAAAAAAAACTAAAATAGTTCCTTAATAACAGACACGCTTGGGTAAAAATTCAAGCACATGAGCAAGACTATCAAGCGATAGAACAGGATGTTTAAGAACTTGAGCTCACCGAAAGGTCTCAAGTATCTCCTACGCAGATCAAAAGAAGTTCGTCGAGGGCATCAAATGAAGAATGATCCAATGAATCGTTTAATTTAATAAGAGATTGAGAGAAAACTAGATGACAATCTGAACTCAAACTTGTTGGGTTTGAAATTTTCAATTGACTGTAATACGTCATCTAAACTCTACGACAAATTCCTAGAGTTCGGCGGTTCCAATAGACTGGAATTGAAACTATTAAATCATCAGAGAGATTGAAAAATTTCTCAAAATCGATTTAAAATTTTCCTGTGCTTGATAATTATAAATGAATTTTATTATATAGATTTATGGTCTTGATCAAGTCGTGACAAATGCTGAACAAAAAATGAAGATTCTTCGAGAAAATCTTGTTCGTTATAAAGATGATAAAACAAAAATAATTCTCTATACTGATGGTTATAATGTAATATTAACTCAAGGACCAGATTTTATACTTAATAAATTTGAAACATTGAAACCAGCTCGAATTGTATTTGGTGCTGAAGATATTTGTTGGCCTGATCAAAATTTACAAGTAAAAATTGTTTTGTCTTTTGTGTATTCTTTAATTTCTTCTTGTTTAGAATGATTATCCAATGGTTGCAAGTAATGAAAAACGTTTTTTAAATTCTGGTGGTTTTATGGGTTATGCTTCGAATATTTATGAAATGATTACAAGTGAAAATGAAATTAATGACGAACAATTATTTTTTACAAAAATTTTTCTTGATAAAACTCTTCGAGTAAAAAAAAACAAAAAATTGAATTTAAAATAATTTTTCTTATTGTTTTATTTTCTTTAGAATAAATGGTCAATTATACTTGATAAACGTGCTGATATTTTTATGAATTTAAATGATGCTATTAATGAACTTGAATTACCAACTAATGGAGATGAAGTTTATGTACATAATACTAGGACAGATTCAATTCCAACGGTTATTCATGGCAATAGTCGTGCTAAAGTATAAATTAAAAGTTTGACTCTTGTTTTTTTTTTGTCTCTTATTTTCTTTTATAGAAAAGTTTAAATTATTTAAGTAATTATATTGCTCGTACTTGGTCATCAAGTGATGGATGTTTACAATGTAAAGAAAATGTATTTGATGTAACACAAATTGATGATGTAAGAGTGAAATTTTTGTTTTTTTCTAAGAAACTTTTTTTTTGTTTGCTTTAGCTTAAGCAATGGCCTATGGTTTATATCGCTTTATTTATTGAATATCCAACACCATTTCTTCGAGAATATTTTGAAAAAATAATAAAAATTACTTATCCAAAACAACGTTTGGGTATTTTAATTCATAATCAAGTAAGAATTACGAGAATGATTGCAAAAAATAAAGGAAGTTTGAAATTTGAAAACGATAAGCTTGTAGAATTTCTGTATGGTATAAATCAATGAAGAAGTCCACTAGAGAGTTAGAAATGTTTCGAAAACTTCATGATAACTTGCCGCGAATTATATATACTAAGGCATACAATTGATTATGAAGTCATTATTAGGCAATCAAGAATAATGCTAATATATGTATTATGTAAATATCAATTCATGAGAAGTTGAAATAGTATTTATTATGAATGAAATGATTCAAAGTAAAGTAGATGTGTATTCTTTTGATATTAATTATTATCGGTTCATTCCTTCCTTTTTTCTACTACTATAATAACATGGAATTGATCTTACTTTTGCTTATTCAATAATATGGTCAAAGAAAAAAAAGTCAAGGGTTGACATGTTGTTAAATCTCCTTTCTCTATCATGCGATCATTGGACCAATCAAGCAATCCTACATAAAGATATGGTCACTCAGTCGATCAGAACATATCATTAGCATATGAGACAGGCTAATAGTCTATTTATAAAGCTATTCTATCAGTAGCCATTCTGACACGGTTGTGAGGTGTGAAGAGTAAAATTTAGAAATAAATTTCAACAAGAATAGAAAAGAATTAATGATTGTAATGTTGATTGAATCGTTGATAACGTTTTGCTCTTATACAGGGAGTACTAAAATTATTCAACAAGATTTACATTCAATTTTTTTTCTACTGTCTTCAGCACTACAACGAATCTGAATAGTGACGCAAGTTGTTTTCAACAAGAATATAAGAAAATGAAAATTCTAGTTTTTCAGCATTTTATACGCACAAGTGCAACTTTGATTAGACTACATAAAATGATAAAGAAAACAATTCTCTACAAAGTGCGATGTTCTCGAAGAAGTTTCTGAAGTCATTTGATTAATTTAATCTTTCTCGTTGCATAATTTTTGTTATCTTAACAGGTTGATTAGAGGGATCATCTCAATGAACAATCCTCGTTCGAATAGATACTGTAAAGCATAAGATAATATTTAAGGTTTAAATAGTGATAAAATTAGAGTTCGTCAAGTCCAAAAACTTAGGAACTGATTTATTGATGGTTTTTCAAACCCGAACATTACTCTTAATGAAATTTTTTAATCCACACTTCATAATCCCTTCAAAAGTGTGAGATTGAAATTATTTGAATTTGATGGTTAACAATTCTCAGACAATTTTAATACTGATTTCATAAGAATTAAGTTACAATTCACTCTTGCTAATAAAGTAACATTCATCAAGATGATGACTTGGTCCAAGCTCTCAATAAGGTACACCTATTAAACGAAGTACATAACTAACAAAATTAAAGATATTCATAAAATTTGCAAACGGCATCCCTTTAATTTTAATATCACTTTTAGGTTGAGTATCATAAAAATATTACGGAGCAATATTTAAAAAAATTCAAACAAGATGAATATAAATTCGTCAAATATTTGAATGTCGTTGATGATATAACCGAAGGTGAAGCACGAGAACAAGCAATGTATATATTTATTAATATATTATTTTAAAATAATAAAAAATCTTTTCTTATATTTAGTCGTGAATGTCAAAATGATAAATGTGATTATTTATTTATTCTTGATTCAATAGCTCATATTGACCAGCCAGATACATTAATTCAATTAATAAACTTTAATCGAACTGTTATTGCACCAATGCTTTTACAACCTGGACAAACTTGGAGTAATTTTTGGGGAGATTATTCTGATCAAGGATTTTATCAACGATCACCTGATTATATGGATATTATCAATTACAAAAAAATGTAAGATATACATTCCTGAACAAAAACTTGCCGCTTTTTTCCTCGCGGATCGAAGTTACTGTAAGGGGAATAAAGGTCTGAAAATTTGTGTACTCATACTCTATCATAAAGATAGATCGATAGGACTTTCTGCATCTCGCTTGCTTAAGAAGACACTGACGAATTCGAGTTGTAACCATTTTATTGAATCTTTGATTCAGCTTTAGGTATTTCGACCAAGAATTTTGCTTATAGACTGCTCTGGAAATATTCTGAAAATTCCAGTCGAAAAGAATGTTCCTTTGTTGAAATATTAAATTTCCAAGTAAACCTGAGTTTTTGCAGCCATCAGCTATTTGTTGAAAATTCAATATCTCAATCCTTTTGGAATTGTTTCAATCTTGTCGAAACTTACTTGTGGTCTCAATATGAGCTCTAAAGACGAGTTACACTTCGGCCATTTCCCTTGTGAGTTATGAAGAATAGTGTCTATTTATACAAATCTCATGAAAGTTCGTCAATCTATTGTCCTTTAAGTTCAACAAACATAAAGAAAGACTATAGATTGGATTTTAGTTTCATTTGAAAATCTTTAGAATCAATCATGTATATAATAAGAAAAAAAGACGAATTTGAATAAGTAGTAGCGCTCGTCGGATTCAAGTTTTTTGGACACGGTCGCTTAAATTTGTTGGATCCAAGCATGATAATAAATCAGTTTCGATAATACATTCAAAAAAATGTGTTATTGTTTTTGTCTATTTTCTAAATGCATTCAATTTTTGTTTCTTCATAAAATAAACAACATTTTGAAAAAATTCACAATACATTGTATGCATCAAAGTTTTCTTCAGAGCTGAATCCAGGTTCTACCCGACGGGCTCTAGTAGGTAGTCTTTTAAGAATATGAAACAATCCAAATAATAGATTCCATCCATCTTAACTCGTTTTTTTCCACTCAAGTGAGTTCCAAATATAGTGTCGCTGATCGTTATGCCTGATGGAGTATGTGTACACAAAATGTTAGCCATTATGGTGATTGAAAACACCGAGGCCGAACAACTTTTGTTCAAGACTGTAATCTAATCGGCTTTTTTTTTCTCTAGGGGTCTTTTCAATGTTCCACATGTTGCAAATGTTTATTTAATCAATGGATCATTTCTTCAACGTTTTACACCGAAATATATTGATTCTCAAATAGATCCAGATATAAAATTTTGTCAATCATTACGAGATGCTGTATGTTGATAGAATAGAATTTTTCTATATTATTGATTCATCTTGTATTTAAAGGGACATTTTATGTATGTAAATAATGAACTAAATTATGGACATTTAATTGATGCAGATAATTTTAATATTTCATTAACTAAACCTGAATTATATGAAATATTTAATAATGTTAAAGTAAAATTTTTGTTTTTGAAATTTTATTTGTATGAAAAATTATTCTATATTCTTAAGGATTGGAAAGCTCGTTATCTTCATCCAGATTATTATAAAACTCTTGAACCAAATGTAACACTTGAACAAGTATTTCATTAGTTTTTAAATAAAATTAAAATTTATTAATTTTTGCTTTTTTTTAAAGCCATGTCCTGATGTATATTGGTTTCCATTTGTAACTAAAGAATTTACTGAAGATTTAATTAATCTAGTGGAAACATATAATCAATGGTCAGGATCATCACATAATGTAAATTCATATTGAAATATTAATAGAAAAAAAGTTCATTATTTATTCTATTAGGACGCTCGATTAGCTGGTGGTTATGAAAATGTTCCAACAGATGATATTCATATGACACAAGTCGGTTTACAAGAACATTGGTTATATATTCTTCGAGATATTGTTCAACCAATGCAACAAAAAGTTTTTACTGGTTATTATAGTGATGTAAATTATAATTTATTTTGTATTTAAATCATATTAAATATATGTTTTTATTTATTCTAGCCACCAAAAGCTACACTTAGTTTTGTTGTTCGTTATATGCCTGATCGTCAAAATAAGTTACGACCACATCATGATGCATCAACTTATACAGTTAATCTTGCATTGAATGATGTTGGAAAAGATTTCGAAGTAGGAAAATAGAAAAGATTTTGTTATTTAGAAAAAAAATAAATAATGTTTTTTTTTATATAGGGTGGTGGTTGTCGATTTGCTCGATATAATTGTTCTGTAGTATCAACACGTCGTGGTTGGGGATTATTACAACCGGGTCGTTTAACACATTTACATGAAGATTTACCAATAACGAAAGGAATAAGATATATTATGGTTTCATTTGTTGATCCATAATTTAGAATTATGTGTGTGTATGTGGTGCTTTTGCATTTATTGAGATTGTTTTTTTTAGGTACTATTTATATTCAATTGGTTTTTTTTTATAAAAGTCATTTTTTTTCTTGCATTTATTATTATTATGAATTGTTTTCAGTTTGCAGTGAATTAAGATAGTATTGTTATTATTATTATTAAAGAAATCAAAATTTCATTTTTTAAATGCTTTATATACAATGAATCATGCATACTCATTTTTTTTCAGACACTCAATGTCGGTAGAGAAATAAAATTTTATCATTCTCTTCAAGAAACTAAAATGACATGAAACAACTGAACTATTACAAGGAAGTATTGATCGTTTTATCTTTGATCAATATTTAATGAATAACGAACAAATGAAGTCAATGCCAATTTATTGTTAGAATTTTCTAACTTTTTTTAGATATATTCTTTGTTCAATATTGTTGTTTTTTCACTTGCATGTAATTTCTAATGTCCATAATTGACAATGAATTATCATTTGATATTATTCTATTTAATATCATTTATTTTTCAATATACAAATTCAGTTAATATAAATACTGGTTTTACTGATGCATTGACACTTGAAGAATATGAAGATGATGTTGAATTAATTAAAATTCGTTTTGATACTACAAGACCATGTCGATTTTTTTGTAAGTTAAATTATATAACAAAATAGAATCATAAATATTGATTTATATATTTGTAGCTGATGACCGTTATCCAAAAGTAGAAAAAGGTTTAGCTAATTGTTCATGGTATGAAGATGATGCATGTTGTAAACGAACTGAAGTAGCAAGTGTTTTTGAATCAATGTTTACTTTACATCAAGCTTCATCACAATGTCGAAATATGATGAATTATCTCATGTGTTTCTTTTGTGCACCTGATCAATATTTATGGTATATTAAAAAGTAATATATATATATATATAATCTTTATTTTTGTTCATTATCAAATTTATTTATTTTTTTATTTAGACATGTTAAAATTTGTCAAACATTTTGTGATGAACTTTATAAACATTGTAAAACAGCTGAATTTAGTGGAAATATTATTGGTATGTATAGATATTTATATGTTACAAAATTTTTATTATTCATATTTATTCTTTAGGTACACTTTATAAATCAGGTTTAGAATTTTGTGAGGCAAATCATTTTAATGTAGTTACAAATGATTGCTTTAAATTTGATGAAAATGTTTTTTCATCAGCACCATATTTATTTCCATCAGCAACATTCCTCTTTAGTCTTGTCAATTTGTGTCTAGTCATAATGTTTGTATTTATAGTAATAAATATTTTTTGATGTTTTTTTTTTTTTTGTATTGACAGATAAATTTTTCATTATTAGTAGTGTAATATAATTTTTGAAAATAAATGTATTAGACAGAAGAGATTTTCATCAACATATAGAAACTCACATACATAAACGATACAGCTTTTTCGGTTAATGGTCTTCGTTTTTTTCAAAGAAGATAACCTGGCATCTGAGCTAGACGTCAAGATACTCGGATGTTTTTATGAATAACTCACGCGACGTATAAAATAATGGCATGCGGATTCTGGACAATTTATATTCGGGATTCTCAGACATCTTTTCACGATGTGAGTGCGAATATGAGTCTTTAGTCCACTCATTCTCAGAAAAAAAGCAGTAAATTCTTACAGGATCTTAATTGGATCTATCAAAGATCTAGAACGGAAATATCAACGATTTTTCTTATAGGAAAACGTTAGATGAACACTTTATTTTAAAAAAAAGGACAGTTTTTCAAGAAGAATAAGCTACACTTTAAGTTTTGAAGTTCAAAGAGAAAATTTTTGTTTCGAACTCTTGAAGCGTTATCTAATGCGTGCGAATTTGGAAGAATAACTGATTTGATAGAAGCTGTTTGAAATCAAATCATAGTAAAATTAATATATTGTCTTTTGAACTATCTTTACACAATCAACTAATGATCAATCCAAAGAAGTAAACAGGCTCTTGTTTCCGTTACTAGTCGGATCTGATATGAAAAATTTTTTAATCTTAGAACATTTTGCATAAGTCACAATGATAGTTCTTCATTATTAATTGTTGTATCAAATGGATTACATTCCATTTTAACACTATATAATGTGAACGTTTCATTTAATATTAATAGAATATTATCGATAGATGTTAGACTCAAACTTAACTTTTCTAAATTTGTTGAAAATATATTAATGAGACTTTTTATAAGTTTACAATTGTCTTCATCATTATTCGATATCATATTCAATAAATTTAAATTTTTGATTTGTTTATTCATCAGTGAACATACTTGTTGATCGGTAAAATTTTTTGTTATTTCTATAAGTGTATGCCAGGATAATGTCAACAATTATAATTTTAAAGAATGTACTAATATATAT
This sequence comes from Rotaria sordida, assembly GCA_905250125.1. Classification (NCBI taxonomy): domain Eukaryota; kingdom Metazoa; phylum Rotifera; class Eurotatoria; order Philodinida; family Philodinidae; genus Rotaria; species Rotaria sordida. The sequence goes on along the minus strand of CAJNOL010002353.1, from coordinate 20,036 downwards.
GATAGAAATTCTTTAGAATGTATTGTATTATGTAGGTTACAATAATCAATATTTGGAAAATGATGATAATCACAATTAACAAATCATTGTTTTTCTTTTGAACTAAAATGAAGTTTGAAATGTTGCTAATAATTGTTCTATATGTGTATATCATATAAATGTGGATGAATTTTAAAATGGAATTTTTTTTAATTGTGGCAAATATTTACGAATTAGATATTCCCATTGTTCACCACGAATAAATTTTAATCATTTTGCTGCAATAAATGTAAATTTTTTTAATTTCGGCATCCACAGAAATAATACTGTAATATCATTAAATGTTATGTTTGAATTTTCGGCAAGTTCAATCTTTAATTGATAAATTTCTGTTGTTATAGTTGGTGAAAGAAATGTGTTATCTGCAGGAGTAGTATCAGTAATTAGTTGTACATCTAATTTTGTCAAGGTTAGTGTGCACAATAACAATTGTTGTAACTGACTCATTTAACATATGCCAATTGGTAAATATTTGAGTGATGATACTGCTATTTTAAATATTAAACCATGCGCAAGTTTAATCGATAAATAAGATAATTTTGATAGAAGATTTAATTTTGTCATGACTTTATTTAAATGTTGTTCAGTAATTTCGATTAATATTAATGATTCAAGATTAATAAATTGTCGAATATAGAATAATTCAAAAAATAAGTGAATTTTTGTCAACATGTATCATTAGCATCAAATAATATCAATGATCGAATTTGTTCCGGCCAAGTTTCTTGACAAATAAATATCAAATTTAGATTTTGGCCACAATTTAAAATTAAGATCGCATTTAGTATACTTTTCCTACAATATTTCGATTCGTTTATTTAATCCTTTAAATGCATATAGTATATCATATGTTGTTAAATATTCAAATACTTTGTAGAGTAATTCATCTGAAAATTGATCTAATATTGATAATTTTGACATCTCAAAAGTATTTATATTTGATAAAGAATGAAATTAACGTGTATTGGTATGTTATTGATTGAATGATGGATGGTTGAATTTTAACTGATTAAAGAAATCAGTACAAAAAACGTTCTTGATGATGTGTACAACATAAGTAACAAGTAACATCCATACTTTACACATAGAAGAGAACAAAAATGACACGTCGATGCGAAGATAAGGAAGTGTTCAACTTTTGTGTAATGAAGCGAGAACTGATGAGAGGAGTTTCCACCTGATTATTTTTGTTTATTAGACAGGAGCAGAAATTAACGAAATATTCTGTAATTATTTAAACTTTTCCACCTACCTGAAAGTTTGATGACTTGACTAAACACTTTTGAAAATTTTCAAGTATCCAAGTATTTAGTTGTTTATCTCAAGCAGATTCACTAGGAATGATTTTCTTGAATAGAGAATTGCTTATTGACGTGACATTTTACTGACGATTGAGATTTTTAGTTCTTTTGGAAGGAAAACCACTTATTAGATGTGATTAATATGAGACTAAGGACTCCACACAGTAGACAACGAGTATGACATCAGATGGAAAGTTGAAAGTATACTTTTTCAAGTTTACATATATTAGAGTTTAATTTGATTAGCGCTCTATCCAATGGTACAAAAAAACGTGTTAGGAAAGGTAAAAATCATGAAAAAAATAAAGTAAACAATGTTTTTTTCTTACTTAAGAAGAGAACGGCTAAACTGCAAATAATTCACATCCTAAATCAAAAAACCAGACGTCAGATTGTACTCTCAATACTTTTGCAAGACTTCGAATATGATTCTTAATGTATGATTCAAGCGGAAGTCTTACAAGAATCCCAAGGTACGAAACATACAAAAACAGCTGTAATGACACCAATCTTATCATATAAGATCAGATAAGTTCTATCATTAATGAAATAGAAGTTTTTACAACACGAATCTTACACGATCATGCACGGTCAAATGCGAAAATCCATTTGAAAATGTGTGTCGATCAATTTGATTTGATTCATTTTAAAATTGTGGACTTCTAAGCCTTCGAACAGTTGTTTTTTTATATGTCATTGCTATCTTCTGCTAAACTCATTCAAGCACACGATGCCAAACAGAGATGTCGCGAAATGCCCACCATTGGAGGAGCGTCGCCCATGAGAAAACCTTCATGAATATGAAAGAATGCAAGGAAAAGTTTCAGTTCCACTACGAAAAAAATAAAATATTCCACAGCTTCAGCAGCTGATTCAACACAAGAGCAAAACCTATACGTATTTCATTAGGATAGCGTACATTGAGAAGAAAAAAACTGAAGGAGACATTTGAACGAAGAGAACAACGTTGTTTTGCCAATGATGTGAACGACAGAAAGTAATGTATTAATCATTTTTCTCGTTCTTCTTCCTACACCTCTCGCAGGTCTTGCATAACTCACTCGCAATATTGACCTTGCATTCCAAAAAATATTAACAAATCTTAGTTGTGAATACAATCCAAATGCACAAACGTTAATATGAATTATTCGTTCAGAGTGAGGGGGAGGGGGAAGGGTGCCTTAATCCTTGATTTTTGATCGAGTATCAGTATCGAACTGTTCGAACTAGAACGTGGCGCTAGGTATTACTGTGGAGTTACCACAACACGATATATCTCCACGATCGTGACGACGATTTCATTGGTCATCTTACAGTAACCACCAATAAAAGACCATAGAAGGCATACAGAACCGGATGTAGCAACTCCTGAGATTATAAGCTGTCCACCTTTCTTTGTCTAACTCCACCTGCAATTCATACCAGTCCATGAAGAAACTACCGAGATATCACATAACCAGGTTGTTTTTGTGCGGTAAACTGGAGAAAATCCGAGAATGTGCGAAAATCCCTGCAAATTCTGAAATATATGTCTTTAAATCTTCTTCAGCTTCTATGTCTTAGTTTGCCGAAGCATGAAACATACATCAATCAATGCAGAATTTCGTGGACTATCCATCGGCCACTTCATCCTGTCTCGACAAACGATCTATCGGGAGCCATATGCTGGAAAATCATGAAATTCATTGAAAGTTCGACGGTGGTGTCGGTGCTCCTATTCTTCGCTGTCATCCACATTCACACCTATCAGACTCGCTTGAAAAACTCCAGCATTATCATTATCAGAATCTGATTTATTACCGTTAGAAATGTTGATATCAATGTTATTAGTATCAATTGTGAAAACAATATCTCGAGTTCTCTTTAGATTTGGTTTTGCCATCGTAGTTGACCGATAAAGTTCAGAAACGATGGCAGAAACGTTTTTGATCATAAAAAGGACAAATACATGGACACAGACCAAAGAAAAATATGACCTATCATTGATGGTGACGAACTGACGAATCTGTTTGAATTATAAACTTTGAGATAGTCAAAGATGGCTCTAACACGACTAAAAGATAGACGTATCACATCATAGTTTTGTTTTCGGATCTGTGCAGATACAAACTTCAACTTTTTTGTCAGTAAGACGTAGTACCAAAACATAGTGTAGCCTTTTTCCATGAACAGGAAACTAGCGATTGAAAGAGAGAGATTAGCTCGACAAGAGAATACTTGAAGGTAGGGAAGAAAGAACTCTCAGGTAAGTTCAGATCGATTGACAAATAACACTCAAGGATTAAAATGTGAAACGCTTTTTTGTATGCTATCGACATGATATTTCAATATGCTTATATTTGTTTGGCTTAATTTGGTAGTTTAAACTAGTCGAACAATGTCTGCCATTGTGTAGATAGGCTGCATACCTCTCAAATGAGAATCAATTTTATTAATTGATTGATAATATGAGAAACTCGTGTTTTATTTTGACACGGCTGCAACAATCGCCCGGTTAATCATACGGACAGTGTCGATCATCTCCTTCACAGCAACCATTTGTGGGCCATTTTTGGTAGCAAAATTGTTTTTCGTATATCCCCACCAATTCCAACAACCCATTGGGTTCAGGGGGAAAAGCAGCGAGGAACGAACTTGTGGAAAGATCACAATCAAATTGTTGAGTTCAGCTACTTCCAAATAACCAGCCTTTCGGACGAACACATCGTCGACATATGCTTTACCTGTGAGAGAAAGACAAGTTGGATTAATGAAAGAGGAGCATGTATCGATCTTAACCTTGCTTGCATCCATGCAATGCTACATAGATGGAACATTCCTGACCCTTGGTACATGCTGATGGAAAATAGACAAACCCTTCGTTGTCAAAACTGAGTGAAGATGCACGTGTTTTTGCTGCTTTGCGTCGTACAGGTACTGTAACACTGGATAGTGTCCAATTGAAAAGACCTGATGTTGGCCAACCCAAGGGGGAAACAGCAGAGACTTCAGTCGTGAAGTCCCATGAAATCTTGAAAGTCTTTCGAAGCCTTCTGAAGTCTCTTTGAAGTCTTATGAATTCTCATGAATTCTCATAAAGTCTCTTGAAGTCTCTGAAGTCTCATAAAATCTTCTGAAGTCTCATAAAGTCTTATGAAGTCTCATGAAGTCTCATGAAGTCTCATGAAGTCTCATGAAGTCTCATGAAGTCTCATGAAGTCTCTTGAAGTCTCTTGAAGTCTCATGAAGTCTCTTGAAGTCTTGTGAAGTCTCTTGAAGTCTCTTGAATTCTAATGAAGTCTCATGAAGTCTTATGAAGTCTTATGAAGTCTCATGAAGTCTCTTGAAGTCTCTTGAATTCTAATGAAGTCTCTTGAAGTCTCTTGAAGTCTCTTGAAGTCTCTTGAAGTCTCTTGAAGTCTTTTGAAGTCTTTTGAAGTCTCATGAATTCTTATGGAAGTTTTGAAATACATTTAGTGCATGAAAATTCATAAAAAAGCAATGAAATTGTCTTGTTTTCGACGGTCTTATTTTAGCAGAAAGGTGAACTTTTTATTGTTTGTTTGTCAAGGTACTGGAAAAAAATTCAAGTTTGTTGGATCTTAGAAAACATGATAGTTAAGAACTGAATGCTTTTTTGAATGAAGTGGTTTATTTTTATAAGAAATGTTTCATTTATTCGATGTCAATCTTATGAAGAATTTTATTCCTTTTTGTTTATTTCTATCACTCGTGATAATCTATCAGCCAATAAACGGCTAGCTTCGTCGGTCAATAACCAACAAGTCGTTTGCTTGTGTATAAATTTAGTCTTGTTATTTATTTGCACCTGTGAATAGGAGTTTTCCAATGCTGGATTAATCGAATCAAACATACGCATACCAGTAAAGTTTATTTTCTCTGTTTTAATTTCATCAACGCTTTGTGTCATTGTCACATCTTTATTCTAGATATATATATTAATACTGCGAGAAACAATTCTCAGAAACAAGAAACACTTTTGTAATCTCGATATGATAAGTTTTGTTTTTTGCATGTTATAGAAGTTTCATGTAATTTCTATAAGGTTTTTTGATACGCATGGAATCTGCCTCTTGAAGTCCTGTGAAGTCTTGTGAAGTCTCATGAAGTCTCATGAAGTCTAATGAAGTCTCATGAAGTCTAATGAAGTCTCATGAAGTCTAATGAAGTCTCATGAAGTCTCTTGAAGTCTCTTGAATTCTAATGAAGTCTCATGAAGTCTCATGAAGTCTCTTGAAGTCTCATGAAGTCTCTTGAAGTCTTGTGAAGTCTCTTGAAGTCTCTTGAATTCTAATGAAGTCTCATGAAGTCTCTTGAAGTCTCTTGAAGTCTTGTGAAGTCTTATGAAGTCTTATGGAGTCTTATAAAGTCTCAAGAAGTCCTACAAAGTCTCTGAAGTCTCATGAAATCCATGAAGTCTCATGAAGTCCGTGAAGTCTCACGAAGTCTGTGAAGTCTAACGAAGTCTTTTGAAGTCCCATGAAGTCTCATGAAGTCTCATGAAGTCATACGAAGTCTTATAAAGTCTTGTGAAGTCATTTGGAGTCCTATGAAGTCTTCAGAACTCTTTAGAACTCTTTTGAAGTCTTGTGAAAATATGAAGTCACTGCAGTTGAAGTCTGTTGAAGTCTTTTGAAGTCTTTTGAAGTCTTGAAGTCTTGAAGTCCGCTGTTTCCCCCTTGGGCCAACCCCAATCGATAGGATTGTACAATGAAATATTGTCTTCGATCCATTTCGATGAAGGATTGTTGCCAACAGTTAATAATGGTGGCGCGTACATGAATGCTTCTTGGTCAAACAATATCATTTGGCCGAGGAGTGGAGTTTCGAAACCCGGTTTCGGTTTGATCAAATGATTGCCATGAAGATGATTCAACACGTCATAGGCCAAACTGAAATTACTAAACGAGCAAAACCGAAATAATCTATTCAGTCTCTTATATTGCATGTATGTATTTCATGGATGCTTACCAATTGTTGATATAAGTGTCCAAGTTCGGAATGGCACATTTACCACCAAAGGTTTCGGTAGGAAAGCCATGTGTAGCGGGCATATCGTAGTTGGTTTTGATGTTTGCACCCAGTGGCAAATACAGTTTTTCATTCAGTTTCACCAAACCAGGAAGAGCTA
>CAJNOL010002353.1:0-13465 GCA_905250125.1 Rotaria sordida | reverse complement strand
AGTTGTTTAAAGTGACTTTAAAGTCGTTTAAAGTCGCTTTATTTTTCCTGTTTTTGATACTCTATAGCCTATAAAATATTAGAAACAAGAAAAATAAAGCGACTTTAAACGACTTTAAAGTCACTTTAAACAACTTTAAACTTTAACTTTTCTTTAAAGTTAAAGTTAAAGTGCCACCCCTAGACCCGACTTGGGCCCAGTCAACACAAAATTTTCAAACCCGACGTGCTCTAATAGCCACACCCACACCCATACGCACACCCGCCCACACCCACAACTACATCCATGCCCACACCAACATCCACATCCAGCTACACCCTTTTGGATACCCCTTAGTGTTCGAGAAGCATATTTTTCGTCCAGTATGAACGGTTACCATTTCTTTAGATGAATAAGTGTGCATACCGACGATAGTTTCATTCTGTTTTTCGGACTGGATAGACAGTTGCATGCCAGAATGTGGATATGGGTGTTAGAGTCTTCTCTTCACTCACACTCACACCCACCCACATTCACAATCACATACACACCCACCAACATTCAGACTCACACCCTCAAGTTGTACATACGCCTACCTTCCTGGCTAGTTTGTAGTTATTCAATGCGTATGGGGAGCTCAAGAGATAGAGTGCAAGAACTCCGTATTAGCTCGACTTTCGATCCAGAGCTATAGCTAACATTAGTTGTAGGGAGGATATCTAGTTACTGAACCTACCTCTAGGCAGCATCTCATACCGTAAGGTAGTCAAAAGACAGGAATATTCTTCCAATGACTAAAATAGTTGCAAAAGCAAGCATATTTCAAATCTCAGTTCGGTTTTTATTCGTGGATTCGATCAAGCAATAAATGTCCACTAATACACAAGCAAAAATTACGTTGATATTTTGAAACTTGCATGACAAGTATCAAAAGTAAAATATGCACATTGAAAAAAGATGCCATCAAGGAGTTGATTTCTGACTAAAGTCATCTAGTGATTTAAAGAGTACGTCTTCTGTTGGTTTCACCAGACGGTAACATTCATTGCCATTGCGATAAAAAATTATAGTCGGCACTTTTTCGATCTTATATTCACGTGCTACTTCATCGCTGGTTTCTAATACGATGCATTTGAAGAACTCAGCGCCAAATTGCTTTTCATACTTGTGACGTTGTCGCTTGATTGAATGCTCGATGGAGTCCCGTGAAATTTCACTTATAAAATATTTTTTTTAAGCATGCTCAAGTATTGTCGTTAAATATATAAACTTACTTAAGATTGAACAGAATCACGATGAGTGTATTCTTGGACGGCGTAAGCTGTTTTTTTACATCTGCTATCGATTCAAGCACTGTCCAAGATCGTTGCATCTTTTCATAGTCTGTCATTTTTCTTTGTGCTGATTGTTATGAGAAGGTGTCGACAATGAGGGGAGGTGTGAAAAGTAAACGTTACTGGAAAAAGAAAGTTGTAGAAAGGAAGAAAAACGTTTTAACTCCATAGAAACTCGCATCGTCACCATCGTCATCACTTGATCGTATAAGTATAAGAAAGCAGACAAACCGAACAGAGAGAAGAAAAATAAATAATTTACAATGAAATAGCAGTTGGCAGCATTCAAGATCAAATTTTCAGATTAAAAGGAAGAAAACGGTAAACGTATTTCTATTCTCACGATGTAGAATATATCCTAAAATATCCTATAAAAGTGTCTCCGATATTATCGTCCCTGAAAAAATGTCTTTCAGAATAAATATTCTTGGTGAAAATGTCCTTGACAAATCGTTCCTCGTATGAAAATGTCCCTGATTCTCAAATGTTGTTTTTTAAATATAATGTTAGTGGAATCTAGACGATACCGTAATCCAAGCATACGGCGATAGCAGTGGCGTAGCGAAGGGAGGGGCAAATGGACAATTGCCTATTTCATTTGGAGATTTGCCCATTGTAAGTTTTGTTAATAAGCTTTTGCCCTTTGAAATTTTATATTTCCAGAATTGTTTATTTATTTTTGGATTAAATACTGTTTGTATTTTTTTTCTTCGGTCCAAATCACATATGCACTCTATGCTTCTTCTTTCCGTAAAGAATTAATTTTTTCTTCGGTCCAAATCACATATACACTCTATGCTTCTTCTTTCCGTAAAGAATTAAGAAAAGAAGAAGAAAAGAATCGCTTCTTATATTTTAATCGTAAGTATGGGTGAACGTAAGTTTAGTTTTCTGGAGAAAATACTAACCATATAAAGGTAGAAAAGAATAGATGAAAGAGAGGAGAAACAGGAACAGAGAGAAACAGAATGCATACAAGCATATGGATGTGGCCAATCGGCTTGATATCCTAAGATTTATTTGCTCATGTAGCTGGTATCAGTTATCGGAAAAATGTGAATTTTTTTACCAGTTATAGTATATGAATAATGCTAATGAATGGTTATTATTTGAGCTGTATATCCTAATAAGAAAGAGAATTATCGATTGTGTTTTTATATCCAGTTTGTTAGAAGAACTCTGTATCAGGTTTTTTACATTTACATCGATTTCTACTAAAATGTTTCAAACAACATGAAGTATCAATAACAAAGTTTTATTACTATGTAGTTTATTTACAACCATATCCAACGCAAAATGTTGTATGCTAATAAGTGAAATATTCAGCCAATTGTAGAGTAGATAGAATATAAGCGTCTTTGCAATTTTAACAAAGCTGGTGAAAGCCATCAATAGCTTCTTTATAAACAAGGCTCAAATAATAAAGAATTAAGAAGTATAGAACATCTTACGTCGGGTATAGTTGCGAATAAACTACATAGTAATAAAACTTTGTTATTGATACCTCATGTGGTTTGAAATACCTTAGTAGGAATCGATGTACACCTTTGGACAAAAGTCTTCCCCCTCTGTGTTTTTATACTATCATACTTTGCATGAAATTTATTGCCAAGTAAAGATATAACATGAGAGTTTTATTACAGTGTGATCTGTACACCATACTGCAATAAAACTCTCATGTTATATCTTGGCAATAAATTTCATGCAAAGTATGATAGCATAAAAACACAGAGGGGGGAAAGACTTTTGTCCGGAGGTGTATCATATGTCCATAAGGGGCTCATGATCTCAATCACGCTTGATAGAAGTAAGAGACCATTTCAAAATAACCTATATGACCCAATTTTGCGAGCTGAACACGAATCTGAAGTCAGTTTTCATGATTTCTAGAGAAATTTGTAGGAGATATGTCCTATGGTCAGTAGATAGGGTAACCCACAGTGTAGTCCATGCTAACTTGGTCTCCATCCGGCCTTTTGACCTTGACAATTTAGTGTCAAAAGATGTATCTTGGTGAAATCTTTGTATGTTGAAAAAAGAACTGTAGGACCATGTACAGTATGGGAAAAAACTCCAAAATACCGACCATCCGAAACAAGCCATTTCTCGCGTTTTGAACAGGTTTTGACTGATGGCGTTTTTATCAGCTTATATGTCTAGGACTTGAATCGGATAAAGTTGTAGCCTAAACTGTTCTCTATAAAATGAGACATTTCTGAGTTCAAACAATCGACCCGTTCATGAGATAATGTCAAAATACTGAGCATACCCTCAGAATAGCAGCTTTTGAGATCAGAAATGATCCACTTAAACTTGTTTCAGCTCGCTTTTTTCATAGATAAAGCCAAATGACTTAATATTTTGGATTTGTTTATGGTTTGCCTAGACCTTTTATTTGAGATGAAAAAACTCGAAATTTTTTTTTTCTCCGGCGATCTTCGCATTGAGTAGGGGTCTCCTCTCACGGACTCTTAAAAATATCCAAAACGCATCTCACTTAGGCTTCAGCTTCGAGTTTGATGCACATCGGATTAAAAGAACGTCATTTTTTTGTGGTTTTTTTACGTTATTAGTACTTTTTGGGCCAAGAAAATTTCTGGCCGATCGATAAAAGCCTCGCCCATTTTGCCCATCATTTTTTTCAACACTAGAGAAGTTTGCCCATTGGTCTAAAAATCCTGAATACGCCACTGGGCGATAGATATTTAAGTTGTTTATATAGAGAACTTATTAGTATATGGAATGAATCGAATAAGAACTAAAAAAGCGTGTGGGCATGGATATGGAGGTGAGTAAAGAGCCTATGCACACCCGTATTTTTAACATTGTCATCGAGCAGTGTTCGTATTCTACTGAGAGAACATTTTAATATTGGAGGACATTTTTTCGGAGGATCATACTACTAAGAACCATATCACAAGTACATTTTCACTAAGAACATTTACTCTGAAGGACACTTTTTCAAGGACAATAGATCGAAGACATATCATCAAGAATATTTTCTAAAAGACATCCTAGACTGTTTCTGCCATGTGATTTTCATTATAATGTCAAGTTTACTCTGGAGTTGTCTTTTCAGATACTTTTTATAATGAGCAGCGTTCCTTTACCGCAAAAAGAACAGGATCATCTCTGGATAGAGCTCGTGCGTCAAGCAACTAACCAGCAAAACGGACGACTCTTTGGTTCGACATGCAAATTGTACTCGGCGAAGCAAGACATCGACGATTCCTTGGCTAAAATGCCTTGCTTATGTGGTCGTCTTCCACGACAGCACAGTTTTACTGAAAAATCAGATACCAAACCTGTCGAGGCGAACGATGGTTGGGAGAAGTTTGAGCATGCTCACGAAGCACCAGTAATGGTCTACGGAATATTGCAGAACAAAACTAAGGTACAGCACTAGGCAAAGGTCTGCGACTCCTCGGATCTCAGCTGCTATTAGGACTGGACGTTTGAAAATTTCCGTGCACATACTTCACCTGGAATGCAGGTCAATGGCATCAACCGCATTTTCATTCCATAAGATCTTGGTAAACTAAGGAAAAAACAGACAGAATTTTAACTTCAGTCTTTAAACTATAGACAACGCAATGTTACATTTTTGCGTAATAAGAAGGCCAAACATTGATATTTATTAAAATCAAGTTCAGTCTATAGCAGTTATCCATTCAAAAGAGGAATTTCTTTCTTCGATTAGCCTGATCTTTGGATTCTCTGCTCTAATATGATATTTCTCCGCATGCCATGACTCTCTCTTTAATAAGCTTTCTTTTTGCGAAACTTCCAAGCAACAATGCCCAGTTAGTAGAGAACACATCGTAAAATTTCGCGTAAGCTCGTTGAAATTTCTTTAACTGTAGATGCTACTAATCACGCCCAACAATCTATTTGACTATTGATGTTAATGGTACAGTATGTATACTCCTAGAACATGTTGGTGAAATTCGATAAAATTTGTAGCGCAGTTACTTGCATCAAAGTGCTCAATAATGATTGGTCAGTCGACTCATCAGATTCTTATCTTTGAGAGTTGTTGGATGTATTGAGGCAAGCAGAGTTGATGTTTGTTATAACTCCATCTGCATATAAACTATTGATTTGGAGAGATGTTATCGATCCACATTTTTAGGTCAGTATATGTGCACAAAATTTTACACTTCCAGCCTTAGCAATAGCTGAAACCCTAGGGATAGGACGCTTTTTCCAGTACTATATATTGATGAACTACAAAATCACATACTTTTGAATGATGCATAGTTCATTCGATGGGATCACATGCGAGTCAAAAAGTCGTCGACAACCTCCGACAAATCACTAGCGAGGTAATATTTTTACTTTCCTGTTACTGTATTTCTATTAAAACGAAAGCATGAGCCTAGAGTTGCTACATTTTGTATTTTGCAAAAAATGAATCATATTTGAGCAATTCTTGTTTTCAAAAATAAGATAAAATTGATTAAGTTTTTGAGAAGAACAAAACTTCTGTGCCTACAATAATTTGATTATGTTAATTGTTCAAATAAAATACTTTTTCTTTGCTGCTTTTTATAAAAATATATCAAATAGGCGAAATTTTCACATTTTTATATTTAGTACAACCCTCCCAACGTTGTATGAAATAATGCGTGCTGACTCAGGCAACAAGCCGCCTAACTTGCTCATCAGCTGTTATGGTGGAGCCAAATACTTTACCATGAACGATAAGTTAGAAAAGGAATTTAAGGATGGCATTGGTGAGGCTGCTGCCACTGAAGGTAATTTAAGTCAACAAGCAGTGTCAAATGTGAAAGCGGAATTTAATTATTGAGAACCTTTTCAGATATTCAGATATTTATCTATTCAATTATTTAGCTGAGATATTCAAATATTCCGACAGAAATATTGCGTGCGCTTGTTTTTTTGCGGCACTCATATCGAGAGTGGTTCAATGCAGGTGTTGCTTTTACCAGTTGAATATCTGACCTAAATATATGAATAGTTAAATATTTGAATTTCAGATGCAAAATATTTAACAATTAAATTCAAATTTCAGGTTTGGTATGTGTACTTTTGTACGCTTGTCATATTCGTATTTCGTGAGGTTAAAAAAAACTACTTACACAAAATGAAAATACTACTTTGTTGATAAAGTCGATTCTATTTTTTTTTGCAACTTTCAATCCTAATTTTTTCAAGTGTTATCTTATTATGAAGTTGGGCATTCACACAAACAGTTTTATTTATCAATCTCAAGCTATTGTTGTCGAGTAATGTCGTTGAGATATCTTAATGAATTTTTTCATTTCAGTTTTAAACATCATAGTTATAAGTTCTTGAGTTGCCTTTATTTCAGGACAAAAATTAAAGAGAAAATTAATATATATCATTGAATAAAATAAAATAAGCAAATAATGAAATTTCAATCTTTGATGGTATTAAAACCGATGTACTTCCTGAGAAATCATGAACAAACTTTCTCAAAAGGAAAAGATGTCACATGTTTTGAATATAAGAAATATTTCATAAGTATACGATTTATTTTGTACAATAAATTTTTTCAAGCTATTTATGAATGATCAATATATTATGCATACAGAAAACACTTCCTTCATACATGGATTTGTGAATAAGATGTGAATTCACAACACATATATAAGTTCTATTCTATTTGATAATGGTTATGGTCACATGTGACTTCATGGTATGTAACTTTTCTTCTTAATTACTAGTGCAGCTATTCTAATCTCACTTCTATCATTATAGCTTCATAATCGTTTTAACATTTCATTCGTCTATGGTGAGATAAAGACCATCATTGAAGGACATCGATGGCAACATAAGATCAAACCTGAGACGGATTGTAAAATTTTCTTCAACTTCAATACATTAAGTTGAATGCATCTAGATACGATTTGATTTCCATTCGCGTCTAAGCGTGATTCTGCTCAATCGCGTCCGGACACGGTCTTGTTTAAAAAACACGTCCATAGTGGAATGTTTTTTGCGTCTAGACGTATTCGATTTTTTCGTTTTAGATGCATATGAGCCGTGATATAGACGCGTTTCGATATAAAAAATATTTGCATAGAGATTATTTTTAAAAACATTCGCGATTATGAATTATTTTTTCGAGCAATATCAGCGATATGTAATGTTTTTTGGAAAACATTAGTGAGAATTAGTGATATTTTGAAAATAATTAGTGATTATCAGCTTTATTTTTACGAAAAAATTGGTAAATTTTGTGATGTAGTTCGGAAATTAAAACAGTTATAGTCCGTTTTTCGTCGGACATTTTCAGGTCGCTCTTTACATGGGAAGTGCGTTTATTGTTACACATTAAGTTAAAATGTGTCGCATGTGTCGTGGTTTACAACACAATGCACGACACATTAAAGCACGACGCGAGGTGCTCGTTGCGACACATTTTGTCCAGCAAGAGCACGACATATGCGACACATTTTTTTATTAGTTCTTCTGAAAACGCATACTATGAATGTTTTTCAATTTAATTCCATTATAATTATTTCTGTTCTGAAAACTCAAGCATGTTAGACCTTGAGATCTTTCCAGCCTCGAGTTGGTCCGATCTCTGTCAGACCGATTCAGAGTAGTACTCTCTCGAATATTGATTGAGAGTGGCATTTTCTCGACTAATAAATTATCGAGAAATAATCTAAAAAAAAATGATTGCAGAAATATTTATCTTTCTTGCATTCAACCGTGTTGTTTATATATCGCTGTGCGTGCATAACAAAAACGGTGAATGAATAGCGAACAAACAGAACGCGACAAATTCGTATACAACACATTCTAAACGCGACACGTTGCTACGCTGGGATGCACGACACAATGACTCACGACATATGAATGCGATACATTTTATGTTAGAGTGTAATATAGTTCCGTCACTTCTCTGAGACGAATCAATGGTATATTTTGCTAGTTATTTCTAAATGTCACTAATTAGATACGAGTAACTATGATAATTTGTCAAGTATAAAATATGCATAAAATGATTCTTCGTATCACCAAATTCTATCACATACCAATACAAGTTGTCACCTAGCTGTTTGTTACAGCTCTTGAGAGTTGTTACATTTATATCGTCATAGGGTGATTTCGAGCACGAATTGGTGCCGCTTCTCCTGATGGAACTATTGAGCTCAAGGTACTCGAGTACTGAGACGATTCTCAGTAGAGTACCCAAAAAGTATCCTGTTACTAGAATGCTACAGAAACTTGGTCGGATATTCTGCTGAAAACTGTCTCAGTAATCGGATACACGAAGTAGATATTTGAAGACGTACAAATACTCTTTACTTAAAACGATGTCATAGATTCATTTGCTGAGCATTTAGAAACGTTTGGAAGTTAAGCACTGAGAAACCCAACAAGTATCCGAAGATACCCAATTATTGGAAAGTGTCTGTGACATACTGGTAGTAGTGTACTTCAAAGGGTAGAATATGTACTCTGAGGTCAGTACAGTCATCATGGCTACTAGTATCATCTTTTGAAGGATGATAGTTGGTGTTCGATACATATTAAGTAGTATTTGTGAACTATTTATAAAATAATGCAGAGAATTATATCTTGAGTTACGAGTAAATATAAAGTATTCTTATACTTGAAGGAGTATGGCTTCTGAGCACGGGTTTGAATAATGGAGTGTCCAAGGTTATTGGCGAAAGTGTTCGTCGTCATATGTTACTGGCTGAGAAACCTTCAACTTATACCGTTATTGGACTCAGTAGTTGGGGCTGTTTATCAGACAGAACACGACAAGTGCTCAGGCGACAGGTATAGAATGATAGACAACTATCAAGAGTACAATTCATCAGTCAAAACTCTATTACAGGCAAAGTCAAATTCATATGAAGATAAAACTAGGCGCAAAAGTGTTGTTAACATGAGAGCATTTTTATTGACGACGCCTGACGACAACGAGTTTTCCTGGACCACATTGGACGATAAAGAGCCCGATACACTTGAGAATAATCATACGTTTTTTCTTTTGCTCGACGATGGCAGCCAAGGCGAACATAAGACTACAAACGGAACGACTCAACGATACTATATCACCGATGACCCTCGTTCGAAGTTTGTCGAGGCTGTGAGTAAATCGGCTAACTGTTGTACAGTGACGATTCTCGTTGAAGGTGGGTTAGACTCACTTGAAGTCATTGAAAACGATCTCCGTGCCAAACGCCCTGTGGTAATCATTCACGGTAGCGGTCGCTTGGCGACTTCAATGGCTAATTTGCTTGAGTTGACGCGCGATAAACCTGTTCTTGGGTATGTAAAAAAAATGATCTGTGCAACAAAATATTTTCACAGTCAATATACAGAAAGACCGAAATCGAGCGACAACTAAAATGGACCATAAATATGCAACCAGCAAGAAAATCTATTTCGGACAGACATTTCGACCAAATCCAATTCATTTTGAAGCAAATAAATAGATCATATTTGAATGTATATCGGCTTGATGGTAACACTAGTCTCACGGACACCATCTTGCAAGCCATTCTTACCGGTTAGTGTCTTACTCATGCTCAATTGAAATATATCAGCCTTGTTTTGGTATTTAGCACAAATGAATCAAGAAAATGAGAATGCAACGGACAGAGACAATGATCTACGCGCCGAACGTATTAAGAAAATCTTAGACTTAACTATAATGTGGAGCTATGTTAATGGTGTTCACGATTTGCTTGAAAATAGAACGGTATCTACTATTTCAATCTATTTACTCATATTCGTTGTTAAATTATCATTATATAGGTGTTTGATGACGATCGGATATCGAACACCGAATTGTTCGAAAAGTCATTAATGATGAATCGTCCAGCGTTTGTCGACTATTTTCTTCGAAGGCAGCATGATGTGCTCGACACAAGCGAATATATGGCGTACAATAAGACTAACGAGAACAACATGCAAATGCTCTCTCGTATGTTTCGCGTCGTTCAAGCACTGTTGACTAGTCAGGGTAACACAAATATAGAGCCGAATGATAGTGCGGACGAAGTTTCAACAGCCATCGACGAGACTGATCGTGAAGCCGACATTGTGCACGTACGTGCAGCCTTCGGTCGCAAGTTTGTCGTTGAGAAGCTATATTCAAGACTTACTGATCACTTCGAGGTAACATTGTTAATTTAAGCAACAGTTTCTCAATGTCGACTACTTTTGTAAGGGAAAATATTTTTGAAAAAAACGTTTTGTCTGGCACTAAAGAAAGAATATTGTAAAGACCAACGCTGTCAAGTTAAAAAGTTGTTCTTGCCTCCCTGAAAAATTTGAGTCGGTCCGACAATGGAAACAAGTTGAGAAATATCTATCTTGTATAGAAAATTGCAGCTATTTATGAATATGAATATATCAGTTGTTTCCACTTCTAGGACGGGTGGGTGAGTAGTGAAGTGGAGACACCCATCCACAACCCATATTCTCAAAAATGGATATGCCATAACTCTTTTAGCTTTAGATAGAGGGTAATTCTGTGTCTGTCTAGCATATTTCACTGTGATCCTATCTAATTTGAAATGGATTTAAAAACCGAATGAAACTTTTCGTTGAGTTAATCAAAGAAAAGTCGACCGAATCTCTGTATGTTTCACTCAATTTTCTATTTCAAACAATTATTGCCTGATTTTTTTAAAATGCCAACCACCATTTTTCGAATTGCTTTCGATAGTTTCTAGCTATCGAAGTTGAGTTTTCACCATTAGATAGAACAATGCGGTGAGGCATCTATCTATGTAATATTCATTGAGTTCTAGGAGATTTTTCACGGATATTCGCAAGTAAACATTTGTTCTACAGCACATTTCTACATGTTTTCGTAGCAATTTATGCTCAAATCACACCAAAATACAGCCCAGAGTAAGGTATATTATCCAAAAAAATTTCAGATTTCACAAAGCTTTTCCCGAAGCATAAGTTTAGGGTATGGATGAGACAATCGAACAATTATATAGGGAACACAGTACTCTTCATGCTATATTTTGGTGTAGTTTGAACATAGGTTACTACAAACACTTCTGGAAATGTGCAGCAGGACAAACGTTCACTTGCGAATATCCATGGAAAACTTCCTAAAACTTAATGAATATTACACGGATAGATGCGCCCAGATTGCTCTATCTAATGGCAAAAGCCCAACTTCGATAGCCAGAAACTATCGAAAACTATTTGAAAAATGGTGATTGGCATTTTTTAAAAAACCAACAATGGTTCTGATTACTAATTCGAGCTTTATTCGACTTGATTAATATTGGGCGATTATTGGAACAATTGTTCAATTTGTTTTTCTCTCAGAAAAAGCACGTATATTTAAAGCAACCAAGCGCCGTTCAGTGCTTCTCGCGCGTTACTCTAGCTGGTTAGAACTCGAGCTTTTTATCATAACTGACTAATTGAAATAAAAAATCCGAATAGAACATAGAGAAAGAGATTTGGTTTGATTCAAAGTGTTAAAAATACATGGAGTTTTTAACTCAAAATCAAAAGTCCATCTGAAACCAACCACTTCGTATACTTATTAAATATGCGAATGCTCCCAAACATCCCAAAGGAAAAGGAATTTTTGAGCATGTACATTCACGAATGATCATTGTGAAATAGAGAACTTTCTAAAACTGTGAGATCATGTCGATATGTGAGATTTATCTACATTGTTTATATTTCCAAACAAGTTTCCACAATAATTCTAATTATTCAAAAAGAGAAAACTTATTCCTATATGAAAAATCCAGAATTCCTGATTTTAAAATATAGATCTATTCTATCTATTTTTTATTAGAGGTCTAATCGTATTTCATCACTGGACGATCTTGATAAATTGTATTATCGTTTAATTGGACCTTATGCCGAATCTTTTTTTCGCATACGATCGACGAAATATCGTCTTCAACAAGATCTACTTGCCATAAATCGTGTTCTGCAGAACTTTTTCAAATATTTCATAAAGATTTCACCAGTACCATCTGTTAAGCCCATGAAAAAACCACGTCTAAGTCAAGTACATCCAGAGAGTTCAAATGTATTAGCGGCCGTAGTAGCAATCGCCGGAATAGATCCGATCCAAGAACTTCTTGAGCGATACGGCACTGCAAAGACTGCCGGCGATCAGGAGATGTTGCGTGATATATTTCTGTGGGCTGTTGTAGCGGGACATGTCGAATTGGGTTTTGTTTTATTGCTCCAGATTAAATCTCGGATCGTCGCAGCCCTTATAGGTGCCGGTATCTCTCGTCGACTGATGTCAACAACAGATAGCTACTTAGATCGATTTCACAAGTTTAACAAGCAGTCGAACGACTATGAACAATTTGCTACTGCATGCATTGATGCTTGCTATGAACGAAGTGAGCGGCGTGCTTGTCAACTTCTTCTACGAGAAATTCCATTGTTTGGAAATATAACTTGCATGCAGGTAATACTTGATCAATATGCATTTCTACGGCTTAACTTAGCATTAATCTTAGGTGGCTATTGCATTTCGTATCAAGTCATTTATCAACAGTCGCTGTTTTGATCAAGTGCTCAATCGGCAGTGGTATGGAGCATTGGAGTCGACAACTAATGATAGGTTTCGGACGAAACCATTGCTAGTTGTAAGTCTTCTATCGTTTGGCGTATTGGCTCCGCTTCTGCTTAGCTATCAAAACGACGTTGATACAGACAAAAACATTCACGAAGAAGTAAGCAAAACCACTTTCCATTTGTCTCAATCTAATTGTTATTATTTGAGGCAAATATTACTGTCGATGGCAAGCAACTATCTTCACATCGCCGGTAGGATGATACTGATATGTCATAGATAGTTTTACGAACCTTTTATCCTAGATGGGAAGGTATCGAAGATAAATATAACAACAGTCTTAATTATTTTGAGAAAATCCGACAATTTCATCGTAGTCCTATGATTCGAATGTGGTATCACTTTGTGCGTTATTCTCTGAATTCATAAAATTTTCTCATAAGAATTGTTATCGCTTTCAGTTTATCTATATTTGGTTCTTACTTGCCTTCAGCTATATGATGCTATTCCACATGACATATGAAACTAACACTATGCATTGGACAGAAATATATGTGATCATAACCATTTCAGCAATGCTCATTGAAGATATTCGAAAGGTAAAGTGTTTGATGACACA
>CAJNOL010002352.1:0-40343 GCA_905250125.1 Rotaria sordida | reverse complement strand
ATCTGCTATTGATAGGCCGAATGAAACGACTTTTTTCTGAGAGACAGTATACCAAATTATTAGAAATAAGATTTTGAACGTAATAATGCTTTCGAGATTCGTCTCTCGAGCAATATTGCAAATTGTTTCTACTCGATTGACAATTCCTGTAAGATAATCAATTGATATTCTATTGATTTGATTATTAATTTCTCTCGTTATTTTTGTTTGTTTGTTTGTTAGTCTATAGCTCATCGACTACAAAGTTCTACTTCAAATTCCAAATCAGATCGTCAACAAACATCTTCAACTTCTGGAATAAAAGAAATAGATGAAAATGAAAGTTTTCTTAATAGTCGTGATGCAGCACAAGCGATTGCTGATGAAGAAATAATTGATAGTGTTGAACAAGCAACAAGTGATCGTGCTGAAAAGATTAGTCAAGCTATGAAGAATTATTTATTGAAATCAAGAGAAAAACGTTAGTAAAATATGCTATATCATAAAAAGTTCTAATTTTTTTTTGTTGATTTTTCTAGAAAAGGTACTCGATGAAAAAAATTATGAATATGAAATTGGACGAAGACATTTAGCAAGAATTATGGGTGAAGATCCCGAAGAATTTAATCAAGAAAAAATTGATGTAATTAAATCTTTAAACGATTTTTGTTTTTCGTTTATATTTGAATAATATTCTAGGATGCTTTGAGTTATTTACTTCCATCAGGTTTACTTGATGAACGTGCCCGACCTAAAATGAGAGTAAGAATTGAATTATTTAAATTCTAATCTCCTTTTTCTTTTCTTTTGTTATTTATTTTTCTAGCCACCTGAAGAAATGTATCCAAAAGAAAAAGGTATTATCAAATATTCAATGTCTAATTGATATTAGTTTTATTTTATTTTACTTTATTAGCCGTACAATTCGATAAAGCTGGTCGACCATTTCATTTTTTATATTATACAGCTAAACACAATTATTATGATGTTTTACATGTAAAAAACAAAATTTCTTCTTTTTTCTTTTAATTTTCTAAATTTAGACGGTTGCTAATAAAATTGAAGAACTTAAAAAAGGTGAAGTTGCTATGCTTGCATCTGGTCGTGAACCAGATTATAGTCAAAATGAGTACGTATTCAAATAAAAATTCTTTTTTTGGAATGTTTTTTGTTTTTGTTGAATATTTAAGTGAATTTAATTATACACAATGGGAAAGTAAAGAAATCTTTGAAAAACGTTTCTTAGAAAAACTTGATGATGAACAAGTAAAATTTTTCTTAAGAAAAAAAAAATCTTATTTTATTCTTGATTATAGTATAAAACATTAATAATATGTTTAAATCGTCTTGTTAAAAATCCAATGGCATACACAATAAAAGATTATATAAATTCATTTCGAACAAAATTAGCTGATACAATTAGTAAACAACATATTGAACCAGTAAAAAAAAAAGACAAATTTTCTTTTCAAAAAAAAAAACTGAAAATAATTTAATTATTTAAGTTACGTTACGATGTTGATGGTCGACCCTATCAAATAACTAGTGGTAAGTAGATTAAATAGAAATAAATACGATTGATCGAATTTTAATGATGATGATGATGATGCATTGAAAAACATTTGATCTAAAAGAATTTGAAATGGATCATTTATTAATACAGTTTCATTTGATAATGTTGATGTTTCAATTGATAACGTTGATATTGATGTTGTTAATTCATCTATCTCAAATTCTTCTTTTATTGCACTAACTAATGGAAATTTATGTATTGAATTTTGTTTATTTTTTCGACAAAATTGTCCATTAAAATCATCCATATCTAATGTCCAAACCATTGCACCACCAAAACCTTCACGTTTGACATATTTACACTTGAAAATAAAAATAAATTTTGATTTTCTAAAAATCTTTATCTTCATACTTTATTTTTAACACTCTCTGGATCATCATATCCAATCCATGTTTCATCTTTAAAACTAATTGGACTTTGATGTTGTTGATGCCAGTAACGTTTAAAACCTTCTTTTAATTGTTTTTTACATATCTAAAAATAATTTTAATTTATTCATTAAATCTCGAAGACAAAACAAAACGAATGAATATCATACTTCAAAATAAGTTAGTAAACCACTTTCACCTAAATAAGGTGATGATACTGAACCAGTACCACCACCAAATTGTCCAAGTGCTTTTAATGGATCTTTACTATCAGGTGTAAAAGCTCGACCATAACCAGGAATACCTATATTAAGACGATTGCGTGGACAACCTGCTTCAACCCAATTATACATTGAACTATTCTAAACATAAATTTCAAAAAATAATTTCAAAACAAAAGAAATTTTCTTATTAATATACTGTATTTAATTCTCTATCCATGCCTGTTTCATCAGATCGATGAAATAAGGCACTATGGTGACCAATTTTATTATACCATCCACCATATAAATCATAAGTCATAACGTTAATCATATCTACATAACTAAATAATGAAGAAAAATATTGATAATGATTTATTTATTTATTTTTTTTGTGAATAAAAATCCTACTTGCATAAAACCGGTACATCATAACCTTGTTTAATTAAATATTTTCCAGCTGCTACAGCTAAACTAATTAATAATCGATCTTTTTTAGATGTTTTTGCTTCTTTTTTAAACATTTTATGCATTGTCTGAATATAAATGAATTTTCTTAAGAAAGAAAAAAAAAAAGAAATCGATGAAAATTTGAAAATACTTTTGTTAATAATCCAAAACGTTCACGATGTTCAGCTGATGGAAATTCCCAATCTAAATCAATTCCATCAAAACCATACTGACGACAAAATGTTATTACATTTTGACTAAATGATTCTCTGAGAAGAACAATAAATAAATAAATTCAATAAAAAAAAAAAGAGAACAAAATTTTTACCTTGATGAATCTGATCCAACTAATGGTTCAAAATCTCCTGCTTTTCCCCATCCTCCACATGAAATTAAAATTTTTAAATTTGGATTTTTTTCTTTTAATTTCATCATACGAGGATAAAGTGGCTAAAATAAAAATAAATTTTAATTCTAAGTTTTTCCTTCTTTCTTACTAACTTTTTCTCCTTGATAAATATTAATATCATTAGTTAATTGTGGTTGTAATGATCTACCATGAAGATTAGCAAATGCATATAAAATATGTGTACATAAATCTGGTGGAATATCTTCTGGATAAAGTCGAGATTCTTTTAATGATCTATGTGCACCCCAATTTGTAAAATAACATATACGATTATATTTTGCTTAAGAAATAACAGAAAAAAAACGTTGTATTATTATAATTTTTTTTTTTTTATTGAAATAATTTTTACCTGATAAAATTGAATCTAATAGAAAAATAAGATAGATAGAAGACAACCACATTGATAAAAGAATAAATGAATGTTGTGCATGACATTTATCTACAAATAAATGTGATCGTTTGTTTCTATTGTTTAAATAGATGATTGCTTCTTGTTTAAGTACACGTTACTGTCATCTTCAAGTTAATCTTATGTTCAACAAAAATTTAAGCTGAAGGAGAACAAATCTTTTTACCTTTCTCTCTTTGTTTCGTTTTTTTTTTCTCTTCTGTTAATGTTCAATACTTTAGCTAAACATAAATGGTGTACAGCAACAGTTACATTACGTGAAGGAACTGGAAAAGTTACAATTAAATCATCATCTGTTAAAACATCTGTTAATGATATACTTTATTTTACAAGAATTATGCATCGGTTTGATGTTTTTTTTTTTTTTGATTTGAATTATTTTATTTTGTATATGTATAGTGATCAACTTTTATATCCATTTAAAGTATTAGATCGTGTGAATTTATTTGATATTGATATTATTTATGATGGTATTGGTTTTACAGCACAATCTATAGCAGCACGTTTAGCTATATCAAAAGCATTATGTTCATTTATTTCATCGAAAGAAGTTGAATATCTTCGATTAGGTTAAAAGCTTTTTTTTAAATTTTATATTGAAAATTTATTTTTTTTTTTAATGAAAAATTTATTTAATTCTAGCTGGTCTTCTAACGGAAGATGTTAGACGTAAAGAACGTAAACAACCCGGTAAACGAAATGCTCGACGAAAATATAAATTGTATGTAGAATTTTTTCTTTTTTTCAAAGTTATGTTATCATTTGAATTTGAAATTTTTTTTGTTTTAGTCGAAAACGTTAAAATTCGACAAAGTCTTTTCGAAGGAGAAATGTTTGTTTACAATTAGGACATTTTTTTTTGTATGAAATTGTTTTTCTGATTGATTAAAATCAAAAATCAAAAAACAATCAGTATCAATTCATTTTTTTTATTAGATATTAGGATAAATGGGAATTTAATTATAGAGAATCTTGAATTGATGAATGGAATTTTTGCTCAGAAAAAAAAAAGAATCAATTGATTGACTTAACATACAACATACATTTGAATTTGAAACATTATTTGACTAATAAACATCATTACGTACTTAGAGAGAGAGAGAAATGATCGATTTATTAACAGAATAAAAGTAACATCGATTTTGTCAATAATAATCTAATAGGAATGAAAAAGAAATATTCGTTATATCTCATTGTTTCATAAATATGTGATGGAATTTTTCTTTATATTATCTTTTATTGTACTCAATTGAGATCGGAGAAAAATTTCTCTGAAAAAACAATACCGAAGAAAATATTTCAAAGAATTCTTATCAAAAATAGAAATGTTTAAAAACAAGAAAGTAAAAATCTTCAAGATAAACTTGTACTGAATCAATTGATTTCAAGTCGTTTCAATATTAATTAGATTCACAATAGAATTGTCAAGTGATAACAATAATAACTATGCTTTGGCGTTTTAGCATTAATTTGAATATCAATGAATATTACGCTTCAGTATATTATCATGAAAAATATTCGAAACACAAATATCTAAAAGAAAGATCAGATATTCATTTATAAAATGTAGAATGTTCAGTGATTTGTAATTATTTCTTATCTGTTATCTGCGGGCAATTTCATGTATTCGATGGTGTTGAAGAACGAATTATGTTTCAAGTGAAACTCCTTGTGAAAATGAAAAATCAACTTTTCATTTAGTGGTATTCTAGAAGATATTATACTAAATCTTTAATTACAACAAAACTGATAAGAATTTTTTTAATAAAGGTTCCACAAAAATATCAAACATTTCATGAAATTCTCCGTAAAATTCTTCATCTTCAGATGCATTTTTCACAATTTTAGAAACAATATGTGGAAGAAACAGTTTTTAAGCAAAAAAATATAACAGTACCGAACGAGCCCTTCTTTGATAAACTCATACTATTATTGTTTTCTAATTCAAAATAACCTAATTATTTCCACTGTTCAATTTAACATTTACATCCTTGTGTTCCGAACTACATTCTACAACCGACGATATAATAATAAATCTTTCATAGTGTAAGTTGGACTTTTAAAAATTCCAAAATACCGACAGACGTTACTTACAAGTCTTTTTGTTTTTCTCATGAACATCAGTACCAGAAATCTTGAAATCATCCTAAAGACATCGGTCTTGATGAGCAAAGATTTACATAATTCAATAAATGTCATCAGTAGTTTTGTAAAGCTTAAAATTATGTATCTTTTCAAATATAAAGAAAAACTTTTTATGCTTAGAAAGGACGAAAAAAAAAGTGCACCAAGATTCAATGGAATTCATTCCAGGACACCCATTTTATAATTGAAGTACAAATATAATTTTATACTCAAACTGTTGTATCGAACTTTCGTTTATAAAATATAGAATAATATGTAAAACTATTTGTCTAATTATAAATATTTCGCTTTTGTTCTACGACATTAACGAACTATTATAAATATTTGATAAGAAGGAACCTGGGTTTTTTTTAATCATATTTTCTCATTCCATTTGTATTTCATTTTTTAAATATTTTTTTATCAACTTGGTACATATGAATACAGCAAAACATATAATAATAATAATAATAATAATCATTATCTTTGCGTGGTCCTTGTTTTTTTTTTCGATTCTCATCAGTCGGAATGTTATCTGAAATAGTTTATACAGCATGTACCGACATGAGGTGGTAATATCGACTTATTTATGCTATCTGAATGCCTCATTCTTCTCATTTTTTTCTTTTGTGCGATACAAAAAAATAAATTATTGCCTATAAAAAGAAGGAGATATAGAAGTATCTATCATCCTACTATCTTAACTAACACATGACTATGTCGCCGAATGATTATGAACAATATGTATCAAAAGAACAACGAAGACGAAGAATAAAACTAATTGTTGTGGAAATATTGGTTTCTGTTCTTCTTATTATATTGGCTATTATTTTCTCAAGTTTTTTAAAAAATATAATTCCAAAAAAGATTGTCAACGCAGTAAATCTTAAACCCGATTCAGATAGTTTCAAAGTATGGTGTAAACCACCAGTAACTATGACACGAGCTTATTATCTTTTTAATATAACAAATCCTATTGAAATAGTTACTAATCCTACTTCGACTACAGTACATGTTAAAAATACTCCTTCTTATACTTATAATATGGAAACAAATAAAATCAATATTCAATGGTCGAATGATAATAAACATATAAGGTATGCAATTGAACGATTATTTACTCGTCATCCAATACAATTTAATCCATCATCTGCTAATGATACAGGTGTATTTCTTGATTTAGTTCGAGCTATTTTTCGAACACAATTTCAAGCTAAAGCAGCACAATCATTTTATGAGCTTTCTGGCATGGAAACATTTCCTCATAGAAATGCTGTTGAACAATTAGAAGGATTTACTTCAGATTTATTTAAATCATTTCAAGATAAAATGATTGGACCAAATAGAGCTAAATCAGGTTTTATTTATCGATATAATGGTAGTGGATTATTTAATTATTCAATTCAAGCCGGTAAGACTATATATAATATATATTTTAAATGAATATGTAGTAGCAAAACAAAAGTAGAGAAATTATGAGAATTAATGGTAGAATTCTTGAAATAGATATAGTCAAACAAGAAAAGATCAAAGAGTATTTTATTAAAAATTCAGCCGACTAAATTGAATACGTCTTTTATCATGAAGATGTGAGTGTGGACCCTCTCTCCATCCATAGTCACAATCATACGTCATGCATACATCCTCATCCACATCCACAATCTATCATTACGCCACCTTTCTGAGCCGTATGTCTTAATGAAAAATGCATACTGATCAACACTATGAAATGTAGCAACTAATTAAAGAATTAAGACCTTTTTATAGGAGTTAATGAGCTCAAGTTAATCTCGAGCCGGAAATTCCGGTAAGCCGCCTTGTTCATAAGTATGAAATATAACACATAACTTGTAGTTATTTGTTAACTACTGGTAAAGAAAAAGTTTCTTAGAGGCATTTCATAATGTTTGAATTATCAGATGAGAATTAGAGTAAATGAACAAATATTTCAAAGAAAAAAACAAATTTATTTAATAAAGTTTTTCAAGAGTACACTCGGTAGTTCTGAGTTTTTTTTAAATACATACGATTCAAAGAATGGTTGAAAAAATAATAATTATAATGTCTACTTGCATTTATTTACATTTTGTTTAGATCCAGAGAAAAAAGGTCAAATACTTACATTTGCTAGTGAACTTGTTCCATTTGAAATATCATCTCCGTCTGATTATGAATTTCCTATTTATGATGGTCTTACATTTCCATCAATGCTTTTTGATAAGCCAACATTTAATATTTTTCAAGGTGATATTTGTTATCCAATTCTTCTTGAACATAATCAAATAGTAACTAAATTTGGAGGTTTAAAAATGTATAAATACAAAATTAAATTAGTCGATTTTAATAATTGTACAAATCCAAACGATACAAGAACATGTCCTGAAGTTGAAAAAATTGATATATCACAATGTATATCTGCTTCACTTCCAGATAATACAATCTTTTTATCAAAAGCACATTTTTATGGAAGTAGTAATGAAACAATCGAACAAATGAATATTCAAGGTTTTAAGCCAACAACTGATGAACATGATTCAGCTATATATTTTGAACCATATTCAGGTGTACCATTTGAAGGTGTTTTTCGTATACAACTTAATATTGATGCTATTATTGATCCAATGAAAACATCGAATTTTGAATCAGAACAACTTACACCAGCCGACCGTAAAGGTATCAAACGTATGATACCTCTCGTATGGATTGATCAAAAAACATTTATTTCAAAAAAAGTTATTAAAAAATTGCGAACACCTCTTTTATTTCTTTATTATGGAGAATATTTTAGTATAGGATTAGCAATTGGATTATCAATTGGTTTTATTCTTTATATGGAATTTATTGCTAAACGAGCTCATAAAAATAATGATATACATGTACCAATTATGTGAAGTGAGAAGCATTAATTCACGAATAATATAATAAAGACATAAAAAGCATGATTATCATTAGTTGTTAGTTTAATTTTTATTTTCTTTTGTTTTACTTTTTTTTCAAAAACAGTAAAAGGAAAAAGTTAATGCTTAAAACATTCATATTATACTGTTCAATTGTTTTTTTTTTATCATATAAATCTGTGTTTAATCAAAATTGTGATGTTTTTTTTTTTTTATGAATAAATATAATAATATCAACAAATATATTATGATCATATGTTCTATCATATATTATAGTCCTTTGATCTCAAATTCAGATTGAAATTTTGATGTTTTCTATTTTATTCTATGCAATAAAAGATGTTTATTATGTATGATCATCATGGTCGTATAAATGTCAATACTCGCTAAAATTAATCTTGTTTTGAAGGACAATAACTATTAACAAATAGAAGTGACGACTCATTTTATGCATCTATGATACTTGCCTTATTTTGATTTTTTTTATATGGCTGTCACGTATTTCTTATATTTTTCTTGTTTAAATATTGGCTTATACATAGTAGCTATAGTTTGCATATGGTGATTTAATTAATTATTTTTATTCGCGTAGTTATAAAAGAAATGCACATCATTGATTTTCAAACTAAATGTACACCAGCAACAGTGTCGAGTATGAAGTGGGTACGAGTGTATGGTAAAGAGTAGAGCAACCCTTACACTCTACCTTGCTTAGTAGGCAATAAAGATATTTTCATCTATGTAAAATATATAAATCTGAAAAGCTTATTTTACACTCTTTTGCACATGTATTTTCTTTCAACCTTTTCATAAATCCAGTTCGATGATTCGTTAGTAATATTATACGATAATACAGTCTGTAGTATTCTCTAGCAAACATTCAAAAGGATTATAATAATGATTCAATGATTTTTAATCTTAATTTAAATATTTTATATTCAAAATAAAAATTATTTAGTTTGCCGTTTTCTTGATTTAATTGTATTATCATGAATAAAATTTAACTTTCGAACTAGTATATCAGTTTACATTATAATACACAATATATTCGAAACTATTTATTAATCTAATCATTTTAAAATATAAAATGAACTCTTAATACATGTTCTCTTTTATAAATATTTGTCGTTATTGGTAGTAATATGTTATACTATTCTAATATGTCATAATTATTCATATGTGTTCTCTATTCTTTACATATTGCTTTTTAATAAATTTTAATTACTTATGACACCCTCATGTTTGATTTTAAGAACACCTCTGATCAAATATACATAATAGTTGTCAGCAGATATTCATTTTGATTTTTACCAAACAAAAGTTATTAAATATAAAATATGATTAATTCGAAAATATCTTTGAATATGTTTCAAATAAATGCAAAGATTCGTCTTATTAATAAATATATTTGAAATTTTTTACTTTTATCTATTGATTTGTCATGTAATCCTTTATAATCAAAGATAATTATTGACATTACCATCATCATTTTCTTCATCTTTTAAATTTTCTAAAATAATAAACTGTAAAAAAAAATAAAAAGTGAAACCAAAATCGTATTTCAATGAAATTCTTTGGAATATATTACTTTTTGACCACAGTATATAGTCTATTTGATAAGCGATATAATATCTTGAGATGTAGCAGTTTGAAATATACGAAAAAAGACACCTGCAGATTGTAGCAACCATAAATATCACTATTTCATGTGTTCTTATTTTCCTTTTTGCGTTCTTTTATTTGCGGTCAAAGCAAATAATCATTATTATATACTTAAAAAAAGATGAAAAGAACAGGAACTCAGTATTATATCGTCAACATAGTTAAGAAATGCAGACAAAAGACAAACCTATTTCGAATACTCAACGAAACAAAAAAGCAACAAAAAGAATTATTGTAGAAGTGGTAATTGCTTTTATTATTCTCATACCGGCAATAGTATTATGTATCTATTGGAAACGATTAATTATTAATCGTATTTTTAAAACAATCTTACTTAAACCGAATACAGAAGGTTATGATGCATGGTTACATCCACCAACAACTATAACACGAGGTTATCATCTTTTTAATATAACAAATCCTATTGAAATAGTTACTAATCCTACTTCGACTACAGTACATGTTAAAGAAACTCCATCTTATTCATATTCATTATCATCGACTAAACAAGATGTTCAATGGTCAACAGATAATAAATCAATTAGTTATTCAATTCATCGATTATTTACTCGTCATCCAACACAATTTAATCCATCATTTGTTAATGATACAGGTGTATTTCTTGATTTAGTTCGAGCTATTTTTCGAACACAATTTCAAGCTAAAGCATCACAAGCATTTTATGCTCTTGCTGGCATGGAAACATTTCCTCATAGAAATGCTGTTGAACAATTAGAAGGATTTACTTCAGATTTATTTAAATCAATTCAAGATAAAATGACTGGACCAAATACAGCTAAATCAGGTTTTATTTATCGATATAATGGTAGCCGATCATATAATTATACAATCAAATCAGGTATGAATACTAATCAAATTTCTGAAATTATTTTCTTTTTTTTTACAGTTCTCGGTTTCTTATGAAATGAGAATTTGTTTTCTAATTACCAATTATATGTAATTGAATGAAACATAATAATAGTGTCAAATTTTCTGTTAATTATATCCTCAGAGTAAAATTAATAATAAAGTTAACTTAATGTGTATTCCAATAACACAGAATAATTAAACATTAACATACTTTTATTAGATCGGAGCATTATTTGTGTGTTAATTATTTCATTTCACAAGAGATTTCAATAATCTAAGTATTATTTTTTGCTTGAGGCCTATCTTTTCTTCCAAAATCGATTTTTGATACAGTGCATGAAATTTTTTGAAAATGTTCAGTTAATGAAAGCGTACGATTAAAAAAATTTCCATGACTCCAAGTCTTATTGTTCAGAAGATTTTCAAGAGCCATAGTATAAAATAGAGTTTTCACACATACAAATGTCTTTTTCAATAGACTTCAAGTTACAGTGCTCGAGCTACTATCGTTGCAATAAAAATTCCTTACGGCTTCGGATGAGGGAAAGAGTTTTTTTATTTTAATTTAATTTAATTTTTGAGATTTTCAAAATCTTCCAAAGAGATCTTTGGCAATTCGTTGTAGAAAATCCATGATTACTTTGATATTGAGGATTGAATACAAAATTCCTTTCCATCATCCGAAAGATAATACATTTATCTATCGAGTAAAACTAACTGCAGTTCACTAAAACGAATATTATCGAAAAAGAAATTCGTTCGAAATCTGACAATTTATGCAAAAACATATGTCAAGAAAAATGTTCGAACAGGTTTTTTTTCTTTTGTATATTTACCTGAAGAACTTTCTGACATGAACATCAAATGCAGTTATTTTATTTACCATCTAAAAATTTCTGTAGTATCTTATCGAATGATCTTCTAGCTACACTTTAGACTGTGATAAGAGACAGTAACTGCAATAGCACTTATAATTTTCTTATGGATAGAGTATCGGTATTTTTGTTGGAAAGCTCTAGAAATTTATCATAATTTCTAAAGAAAACTTGTAACATTGCAAATCATTTTCATGAATTTTCAAACAAGATACCTTGAAAAGTCATGCCTATATATAGTTATCTCAAAAAGTGTCTTTTTTATTTTAGAAGAATCAAGTTTTAGGAGGGATAGGAAAGTTTTAAAATAAATGAACGGCAGTCTTATCTCGTATTATATAAATTAAAATTGAAATATTTAAAATTATTTTTATTTAAGGTTTGATGGAAAAAGGTCAAGTACTTGCTTTTGCTAGTGAACATATTCCATTTTCATTTTCTTCACCAGATTATTATGGTTTTCCAATCTATGATGGTCTTACATTTGTACCAATGCTTTTTGATAAACCATCACTTAATATATTTCAACCTGATTTTTGTCGTCCACTTAATGTTAAATTTAATAAAGTTCTATCTATGTTTGGAGGTATTGAAGTACATGAATATGTTATAAAATTAGTTGATTTAAATCAATGTAACGATGTAAATGATATAAATACATGTCCAGAACTTGATAAACTTGATATATCACAATGTATATCTGCTTCACTTCCAGATAATACAATCTTTTTATCAAAAGCACATTTTTATGGAAGTAGTAATGAAACAATCGAACAAATGAATATTCAAGGTTTTACACCAACACGTGATAAACATGAAGCATTGATTTATTTTGAACCATATTCTGGTACACCACTTCGTGCTCATCATCGTGTTCAACTTAATATTGATGCTATTATTGATCCAATGAAAACATCGAATTTTGAATCAGAACAACTTACACCAGCTGGACGTAAAGGTATCAAACGTATGATACCTCTTGTATGGATTGACCAAGAAGTTAATGTCAATGATGAAACTATTCGTATATTAAGAATGGTCCATTTTGCTCTTCGATATGGACAAATAATTATCATAACATTAGCTGTTGTCTTAATCATCATTATTATTGTTGTTATGGAAGTTATTGCTAGACGAAAGGCTAAGAATCAAAGAATTGAACGTGGTGGTAATCCTAAATCAGACCCATTCCTTTAAGAATAAGAAAAAAAATTTCAAAAAAAGAACAGAACTAATTATATTATGTTTACTCATTTAATTGTGTTTTTTTTGTTAAAATGCTTTAATTCACTATTTGTTTGGTTTTCTTTTTATTCTATTACGCTGATTTCATATTAATATAAATTCTTGCTCAATCTGATAGTTTCATATTTAAGTTTTTGATTTTAGATTATATAGTAAAATCTATGATTGAATGATGAAATTATGGAGAACTTTATCGATCCTTAGATTTGTTTATTAAAAATCGATTAATATGGGAAATTTTTCGTTAAAGAATTTTAGGTCGTAACAGTTCAAAATATAGATGAAAGATCTTATTTTCGAAAATAATAAATACTCAAAGAAAAAAAGATCTTCTGAATACTTATTAATCAACAATATATAGAATAATGAATAGAATTCTACATTAAATAGCAGATTATTTTTACTTGCTATCAGATATACTCAATAAGTTTTAATGACTACAAAACTAACTTTATTCATTTAATTATTAGCAAACAGAATATGAGACTTGTCCATGAATTTTCTTATCATATTTTTTAATAACAAAATTTGAAGAACGTTTTTTAAATTTATATTAAATGATCTAGAGTTCGACTTTACTATATTTGATAACATTCTATTGTTTTCATTCAGGTGCAATCTAATAAACTCCACTTCATACGATCACTATAACAAGAAGTATACTATTCTAATGATTAAGTTTTTGTTAATATACCATTGTATTCATGCCAATCTGTATTATCGATTATATAGATGTTATCTGCCTGTAAAAAAAATAAGTTCTTCAAAGTTAGTTCAAATATTGATTATCACTTGAAGAGTTATTCATCAATCAAATATAATATAATCAGATAAAACATATTTCTATTTTATTTATCTTACAAATCTTATACATACTAAAAAAGGAGTAACATTTAACAAAAATTGATCATATTAATAATAGAAACTCATCGATGTTACAACGACGTATTTATACTCAGATCAGTGCAATACAAGAATGCTTGGAACTACATAGACTTCATAAGATCATCTTTCATTTAATATGACTTCATTTTTCTATAAAGAGATACATACGAAATATTTCAAAAATGGTATAAATAAATATAAGACAACAACAAAAAACAACCTGGTTCGTTCAATCATAATGAAATAAGTCAGATTATTTTTAATGAATTATATTTATTATTTATAAAAATATATTTCGATTTTTCAAAATACATAGGTCAAGCAAAAAAAGCAAAATGAAACCGGATCGTATGTCTATCATTTATTCACATAGCGTGACTACACATTGAATATGATCTAGTTGATCATTTTTCATCAACGTCATTTCAATCTAAAGTATGAACAAATAATCATCAGTGAAAGATTATCCGAGTGTATTTCGCGTTCCATTGCTCTATCTTATCTTCAAACATATATACTATATATAGTGTGATAAAACTTCTCTTCTTTCAATCATAACAATGGCAAACGAAGATCTATTAGACAAGGTATGTCAGTATAAATTATTTTTATCTACAAACTATTGATGTGGTATGAGAATTTATTTGATTAGATCATGATTCGAAGTGAACTAGTCGGTTCTATTCCGCGGCCAGATGAATTAATTGTAGCTCAACGAAGTTATCGATATGGAATGATTAGTCGTAATCAATTAAATACTCTTCGAAAAAAAGCTATTCATACAACAGTTCAAGAATTAGAAGCAACTGGTTCAAGTGTTCTAACCGATGGTGAACAAACAAAACCATCATTTTTAACTTATCCAATATATGCTTTAGTTGATGAATGTTATACATTTTCAGCAAATTGTTTTGCTTTAACTTTTTCTGATGGACATCAACGATCATTACCACGCCTTGCTAAAGCTCCTTTTCGATATGCAATTTATGCTCATACATATATCGATGAAGCAAAAAAACATACGAATCTACCGATTAAGTAAGTAGAAAAATCTATTTGTATTTATTCACTATTATATAATAAAAATAATAATAATTTTTGTCGTTATGATATATAGACAAGCAGTTATAGCACCTTCGGCTTTATCAATGGTTTATCCAGAAGCAACTATTGAAGGTTATTCTCGTGAAAAATTCTTGGCTGATTTAATGAGCGAAGCAGAAACTGATATACGTGAATGTTTTGCGAGTGGTGCACATTCTGTTCAACTTGATTTTACTGAAGCTCGTTTTTCATTAAAAATAGATCCAACTGGACAATTATTACGTGAATTTGTACGAATAAATAATCGAGTTTTAAGTCGGTTTGAACCACA
Organism: Rotaria sordida; assembly: GCA_905250125.1. Classification (NCBI taxonomy): domain Eukaryota; kingdom Metazoa; phylum Rotifera; class Eurotatoria; order Philodinida; family Philodinidae; genus Rotaria; species Rotaria sordida. The sequence continues at coordinate 25,022 of CAJNOL010002352.1, read as the reverse complement.
ATTAAGACATCGACTTGGTGTTCATGTTTGTCCAGGTATTTTGTCTATTAATTTTCATATGAAATCATCATAAAATATTTATAAATTTTTATTTTAGGTGCCGATAAAGATTGTTATCATTCATTTGATATTGATTATCTCTTAGTTCTTCCTGCTTTATTTGAACTTCAGGTGGGAAATTTTTTTCTTCAATTATCATCTGAAACTAATCGTCATCAAATATTATCACGTATTCGTGATTTAATGCAACCATGGCATAAAATTTTTATTGGAGTTATTGATCCTCTTAAAGCTAAAATTGAAACACCAGAAGAAGTATGTGAAAGAGTATTAGAAGCTGCTATATATATTCCTGTTGAACAATTGGGTACTACAGATGATTGTGGCTTTTCACCATTTGATGATGATCAATCAACTTCAAGACAAATTGCATTTGATAAAATTCGAGCACGTATTCAAGGTACAAAATTGGCTGAAGAGAAGTTAAATATGATGAGAATGAAAAAGAAAGAATAATATTTATGTGAACAGTGTTTTTATGGACATTTGGTTGCTTTAATTAATGACAAAAAAAACAATGGTTGCCTTGTCTCCCTTGGAAATTCTTAAATGACATTATTTAGCTTTTTTGATTCTTTCAACAAATCAAATTGGATTGAACTAAAAATAATTGTTGCTTTTATTATATATTAAATGTACTTCTTTGCTTATTTCTTGAGATTTAGCTTACATGTTGTCTTATGAAATTAAAAAACCTCCTAAAAAATAAAACACTATCTATATTTTCTGTGGAAAAGTTCAATTTTGTTTTCAATATATCTTTAAAAAAATTAAAAATACTTCTTAATGACCGTCAGTGATAATGTTAAATAAGTTGACACGATACATATTCCTTTTCAGAGATGGGATCGATTCAAACTTTTTAAAAACTAGGTCGATTTGTTTCAAAAAAAAACGCGAACCAATTTTATCTAACAAGGAAAGTACCCAAAGTGATTCACCACTTTTGAGCTCATATTTTGGGCGCATAGAGAAGACCTCTAGACTAGAAGAATTTTAAAACGATTCGGGCCCATAGGTCTTCTCTACAGAGTTAAAGCCATTTTACTTGAGTTTCACCCTATGCACAGTATGTGCAAACAAATCGACTGGCGGTATTTCGATTTGAAATTTTGTCCACAGATAGATCTACTTGTAATTAGAATGCTCTGAAAGTTTCAGCTCAAAAGAATGTTTCCTCCGCAAGATATTGAATGTCGATAAAACATGAGATTCCCGCATCTTTTATGGGATCCGAGTGATTTTTGAAAGGTCAATATCTTGCGCAGGAAACATTCTTTTGAGTTGAAATTTTCAGAGCATTCTAATTATAAGTAGATCTATCTGTGGACAAAATTTCAAATCGAAATACCGCCAGTCAATTTGTTTGTACATACCGTGCCATAGGCTAAAAATTCAAGTAAAATGACTATAACTCTGTAGAGAAGACCTATGGGGCCGAATTATTTTAGGATCATTCTAGTCTAGATGTCCCCTCTATACATCTGAAATATGAGCTTAAAAAGCGGTGAATCACTTCGGTTACTTTCCTCGTAATTAGTTCGTTTTTCAAGAACTGGATGATTGAACATCTGATTTTCTTCTGGTTATAAGACTCCGAGAGTCTTATTCCAGAATACTTGAGCTTTTCAGCTACACACTTCGGAACAGATAACAATTAGATGTTCATTGACACCAATTCATTTAAAAATAACTGCCAGTGATGACCAGTTCCTTTAATTGTATGGGAATTACCATACTTCTATTTATACATATTTACTTACTGAACAACAACGATCCACATATTCAATTCCATAACTTTTCTTTTAGCTCAATCAAAACCAGAGAAATATTGCCATCATTGCGGCCATAGAGACGAGCACCGCTTCTAGCTCTTCAGCAAGCGCATAGCAGCTTACGCTATAGGTTGGATATCACAAGTCAGTGGCCTGGTAAAGGCTCGTCTATACCAAACCATATTCACCATGACCTATGATTTGTTCAAGACTTCACTACAAGGCTGTACATATTAGTTATTAAAGTAAAATTCTTATCGAAATAAAAAATTATAGTTTATAATTTTTTTTTCTGCCGTACCTATAGGAAAGTCCTATCTCATTTATAATTTATGACTAGTGTGAGCCCGTACATACTACACGGCTATTTTCTCCTTTAACATATGACCTCAAATCTTTAACCTTTCAGGCGCTAAGCCATATAGACACTCCACATTGTGTATATAGAAAGCCTACGTCTTCATACTCTTATATGACACATATTTTTATACTTCATTAGCTTTCGGCCTTATAGTCTTATATTCCCTTGTGGCTCTTGTAGCATTATCCTCTTATTTACCTTACTCCCTTCGGAGTCTATGGGTACCATCATATAATAGCCCTTGAGAGACTATGGGATACCCTCATTGGATGGCCCTGGAGGACCTATAGGTTCTCTAATATAATGACTCTCGAGGACCTATGAAGGTATCCGTAGGATAGCTCTTGAGGATCTATGCAGATACCCGTAGAATAGCCCTCCAGAACTCATGGGTGCCCCATATAATAGCCTTTGAGGACTTATTGGTACCCTCACAGGATGGCCCTCGAGGATCTATGAGTATCCCCATATAATAGTCCTTGAGGACCTATGGGCACTTCCCATAGGTTAGCCCTTAAGGTTCCACGAGTGGCCCCATATAATAGCCTTTGACGAACTACGCGTATATCCATAGGATAGCCCTTGGGAGCCCATGGGTGTCTTTCATATAATAGTCCTTGACGGCCTTAGGGTACCCACATAATACCCTTGGGACCCTCCTCCTTATAGTCTTATTTGACCTTTAACCTGTGACCTGACATAGACAGGCATACACACAGACACTGAACATTATATATATAGATTTATTAGATTTTTTTTCTGCTTTTCTGCCGCAGTTATTGGACTGTCCTATTTCAATTATAAATTATAATTGATAAAATTTTTTTTCTGCTTTTCTGCTGCACTTATAGGAAAGTCCTATCTCATTTATAATTTATAATTTATAAAAAGTTTTTTTCTGCTATAAATAACTGCCGACTTGACTTTTTTTCATTTATTTTCGAAGTGATATTAAACAGTTGATGCTTCATTTATATGATAACTCGAATTAGGCAGCTCACGATACCTAAATATATTTATATTAAAATAACTAGTAGCAGATCCAGGTTGTTCGAAGTAGAAGATGCTTTTGGATAAAAAAATACACATTTTCTCAAGTCGTGTCTCTTCTTAAATCATTACTGAAAATCATTTATGATTTTTTTTTGTTAAATATTCAATATAGAAAAATCTATTTTCACTTCTTCTTCATGAAACGAATCGAACATTAACTCGTTCAATCAAGCAAAAACTCATCGAAACTAAATAATGAATTCAATTGACATACGAATCCATTATCCAAATGCGCCACTTCTTCTAACAGTTGCACTTCATATCAGTCTGAAAGATATGACAAAATTTGCAGAAACACTTTATCTTTAAATTTACATATGTAGAATCTGATTTGTATATTGATCCATTTTTGCAGATTGGGCTTTTTTTCTCCGTCATATTTGAATCATTACGATGAAATATTTTTGTTTTATAATCCATTGAAAATTTGATAAGCTAATTTTCTGAATAAAAAATAGTATTAATTAAATAATATCTTTATTTTTCATAGATATTTACAGTAAATAAAAATTTATCTTCTAAATTAACATTCGATAATTGATCATTAATTAATAATATAAAACACACATATGATTCATTAACTTTAAATTGAGATACAACTCTTATAAATAATTCTTCATTAATTGATTCAACATTAAAAGATTTTGTTAATGATGAAGAACAAATGTTTCGAAGTTTAGTCTATTTTTATAAAAGAAAATTCCACATTTTAAACAAATAAATCTCGAAGATCAAATAATATTGATAAAATGTGCAATATATCGCATTTAATTCATATTCATCATATATTAGAAGATAATTTTATAGAAAGTTCAACTATTGATTTTTATTTAAATAAATGGATAAGTTCTGATTTACATCAATGAATGTCAAAAATTCGGCTTTCATTTATTTATTTTATTCAATATCCAATCGTATTAAAACTAACACTTGTTGCCTTTATATTTATTATTAATTTATCAAGATTACGTTATAATCAATTATCATTTCAACTTATTAATAGAAATTTAATAATTCAACATCAAAATTTCTATACAACATTATTATGGAAATATTTAAATGTTATTTATAATAAAAAATATGCAATAGGAGAAATGAAAAAATTTATTATTTTTCAATTTCTTTCTTATCAATTATTAATGTATGAAATAGAAAATATTATTTTAAATCAAATCAGTTCAGATCAGTTTCATCTATTAATGAAATCTGTTGTTTGTCTAAGTTAAGTTTTTTTTTGGTTATTCATTAAAACTTTCAATAAATTGAAAATGCTTTAACAAATATCGAAATGTAAATAGATTCAATCGAAGACTGAAACAAAATATTTAAAATAAAGAAAATATTGACTGTCATTATAACAATCATTTAGTTTTCTTTTAAATTCGATGTTAAAATCATTGTCATTTATATTATTATTATGGATTGTTAATTGTTTTTCTATTGTTTCTTAAGAAATTTTCCACTCCAATAATCGAGAATATAATTGTATTGATTATGATTAATCTATTTATTTTGTTGTTTTCTTTCGAAATTAATACATATAAAATAAAATATCAACTTGTTCTATTGGCATATCTTAACGAATGATTTTAAATTGAAATCATTTTTTATTCCGAAACATGTTCTTTGATTGTAAAGGATTCTCAATATTAGAATTGTCTTTTAGAAAGAACTTTTATTTTTTTATGAGAGTTCACAGAACGAGGGTGTGAGTGCGGGTATGGGTGGTGTGGGTGTGGAAGTAGTACTTCTACAGTGCATGGCCGCACCGATACCCACACCCTTATTTTCGAAGTGATATTAGACAGTTAATGCTGCATTTATATTATAACTCAAATTAGGCAACTCATGGATATTCATTGATTTTAGAACATTTGAAGTCATTTTTTTTATAAGTAAATTAAATGTCATTTTCTGTTAATAGTTTAAATATTATCATTCACATATATGTATATATATATACTTAATATTTTGTGACGATTAAAGACGGTAAACATATCAAAAAATAAAGAAAAGCATCACAAATTATGAAATATTTCATAGATAAGTAACAGTTCATTAACATAATTTTTATCCATATTTGGATAGAGTTACAAAAAAAAGTAAGCATTTTAGTGTTATTCTTCAACAAACACTTATTTCATATGTAGCATCTCAATCATATTGGTTAGCATTTATTTATGTCAAAAACTTAACATTCATGAAAATAACATATCAATTGTACACAGTTGAAATTGTCAAGCAATTATGAGATTAATTAAGAGAAATAAACAACATGGAGTTACTTTCGGTTGAGCTTGTCATACTGATTTTGAAAGTGAAAGAGAAAAAGCAAGTAAATGTTATAATCGATCAGAGTTAGTTTCACGGCTTTTTCTCGATAAATTGACATTTTTATTTTTAGGAATTGGAATGCAATGCATGAAAATACAAAGTGGATTGTTCAATTTCATTCATCAACTGGTTGATTCATTCATATAGAAGAACAATGTTTTCTAGCTGACAAACTTAAGCTAGAATATATATAAAAGTTGAAGATGGAACACATTTTGACATAAGTATACTTTACGTAAACACCTTTGTTTCTGCGACTTTTTTTCCTTCTAGGGTTTATTATGCGTAGAAAACAATAGTACAACTAAAAAAGCTCGGCGGCCACCCATCAGGATCCCATTTTAGATCATTGAAAAGTTTCAAAAGTGTTTGATCTCTCCTACTTAATTTAAGTAAAAGATTCAATAATGTACTATGATAAGTAAATGAGAAATCGATTTATTCCAAGATGATAACAAATACATCCGAAAAGAATATCAATTGAAATCATTGTCTTCTACCTCTTCATTCTCAATTTCATAGTCTTCTAAGACCTTCTCTACTTCATTGTGAGTCGGATCGTAGATCTGACCCGCCATTCGAAGAAACTCAACAATAGGATCCAAATCCGACGTACGATAACGCTTCATGAACATATATTTGACCAAATAAGAAGGAAAGAAATCCTTTTTGTGATGATATTGTGGCATGACGACTTTTGCATGTCTTCAGGAGTTTTCGATGGAATTAGTACATGCATCAGTTTCAGGATCCTTGAAAGTGATCGAATGGTTAACCTTCAGATGTTTATAGCCCCCATCTCTCAAAGTGTTGGATGAGTCCCAACAACCGGAGATGATAGTAGTTTCTGGAAGGATTCAGTCCTTGATGATAGGAATCAATGTGGCTGCATCTTTAAAATGTTAACAACTTAATATATTAGAACTTTTAATTCGTACTAATTTATCTCTCAAAATAAAATAAACCCTTTCTCAACTGGATTCATCATAATACGGCAAATTTCTCATTTAAATATTCCAAACACTTATTGGTCTTCGACTCGATGACCTTTGTAATGTTTCCTGAGCCCGAATTTGGATTTATCAATTTCCACTTCAACTCCAGAACCACCTAACTTTTGCTTATTAAGAATGAAAGCATCATAAATCACTTCCCGGCAAAAAGAAGTCCAACTCACAGCAGTCTTTTTGGAAATCGCTGCTTACAATTCGAAAGTACAAACAGTTAAACTACACAAAACAAATGAATCAGACATACAATTATTGCTTACCAATCATATTCAAACCAACGTTCTTAACTCATAGATTCACGAAGATCAAGATTTGCCAAATGGACAAGTGAGATCGAGCGAAGAACATTTCTTTGCAAAATCGAGCTTGATAAATGCATCTCTTCTTTTCCCACTTCTTTTTTCCAATTCCACCCCCAGTTTCAAACCAATTTTGGCAACTTCATCGGAATCCATCAATTCTCTAACAAAACAATCATTAGAAAATACAAGCAAATAATAATTAATAACTTACTCGGAATCACATACACTAAGTCGAAGCGGACTAGAACATTCAGAGCACATATAGTTTGACTCCTCAGGAATTAGATTCCATTGTTGCAATTGCTGGACGAGAACTTTCTTCGCTTTATACACATCGAGAATTGATTGAATATTGAGCGGTATATCTTCAGAAATAATCAAATATGAAAAAACTAAGAAAACTCTTTTTAACAAAAAAGAATAATTTGAATTAGGGCGAAATTGTTGAAACGAAACAAAAATTTGATTGCAATATTAGATAAGGCGACCAAACACTTTTGAAACTTTTCAATGGTCTAAAATGGGGTTCTGATGGGTAGCCGTCGGTTTTTTTAAGTTGTTCTGTCGTTTTCTGGGTATAATAAACCTTAGAAGTAAAAAAAATCGCAAAAACAAAGGTGTTTACGTAAAGTATACTTATGCCGAAAAATCTGACAATCTTATTATAATAAAAAAATATGATATTTTCCATTTCAAATACATTGAAAACTAAGATATATTTGTCTCTAAAAAAATAATCTTTAATAAGACAATAACAATGTTTGGTTTGTATACACAAATATTTTTCTATCTGCTTTGTTAAATTTCATTAATAATGTTTTCAATATCAATAAGACAAGAAAAAGAAAAACAATTGATTTTAATAAATGAATATATATATTTATATACGCATTACTTGACGTATTTCTATATACTGTGTTATCAAATATCATCATAATCCTGGGAATCTTATCATTAATATTAGTCGTCATGTATAAAAAAAACAAAGAAGAAGATAGCAAATGAAATGAATGGAAATCTGAAACAAGTTGACACGTCCACACGCACAAATGAATTGGAAAAGGAAAAAAAAACATCAACTATATCAAAAATCAGTCATTAGAGATTTAAAAGGAAAGACTTGGCAATCAATGCTTTTCTTTTTTCTAAAGAAAAAAAACTGTCATGACAGAATATCTCAATCAGCAGATCGTCACATCCTCTTGCATAACATATAGAAATATAATCTATTTATGCAAATGATGATCATTCTTGACTTCATAATATCAAGTGATTCTTAATTTCGCCTCGTTTAATCAAAGAATCGTTAATTTAGTTAACTTAAATATATCATATGAAATTTCCATTTCGATCTAAATAATAAGATCCATATGTATGCCCTTGACTAAATATAAATTAGTCTAATTAGAACGAACTTTTCCTCGGGAGAAACTAGTACCGTCTGTTTGTTGTCATTCTATGGATACTGACTCAAGCATTAATCACAAGGGAACAATCGATCTTTGCACCTCATTCTCTTACATAATACATTATATTTATTAGAATTTCTTTTTTCTTCTTTGCTAAGTGATGAAAGAAAATAATTGTACTATTCATCGATATAAATCACCACATTAAAACAAAAAAAGAGAGAATTTTCAATTGAAGAAAAGATTTTATCAATAGAAAGAAGACATTGTTTGATCATAAACACAATAGAGTGCTTCTAACTAAACAGCCATACGCGCACATGCAAAAAAAGAAAAAAAGAACGGATGATCAGAAATATATTAGTAGGAAGAAATACAAACAAATAGCTGTCATGTTTCTGTATTAATTCATTCCAGCGTATATTCTCTACTCACCAGTGGTATTCTTAATTGGCCATAATACATAACAAATTAGTCTTTCCTTGTTTTCTTATTCTCGTGTTTGATAACCATATGAAATGATTTATTTAATCAACTTAAGAAACATTCCAAGGGTACATTATTCATGTGTTACATCAAAATAATTGGTTGCATGATATTCAATTAAGCTATTCTCCTGTTATAAGACTAATTTGACAGTAATATATTGTTAATTAACCAGAAAATAGTATCAAACTCATTAATTGAAATAGGATTGCTTGTTATTATTTAGGTTTTCATACTAATTCTATTAGACATGAGATTTAAATTCAATTTTTTTTTTCTTGAAGATTAAATGAAAGCTATCATCAAAAAAATAGGTTTATTTTATCTACTTGAACAACTTATAGAGAATAAAGTAAAAGATATTTATATATGGTCAAGAATTTAAATAAGAATGAAAACATGTTGTGAATAAATTAATTATGTATGTTCATTGATATTAATGAAACTTATTTAAAAATTCGATAGATTTATTTTACATTGATTGAGCAATAATTTTTTCTATTCATTTAAAAATATTCGTAATAACAAATAAAGAAAAAAAAAAAAAAAAGAAGAAAATTTCGTTTTATTTCATACGATTTGCAATGGAAATGTTGCTGTTTTAGATTCAGAAATTATTCCATCAGAGTTCGAATATGTATCAATTAATAAAGGTTCCATATCACCTTTTGTTATTTTTCCAATTAATAATTGTTTCCATACTAAACAACGTTTAGCTTTTTCAATTTCTTCTTGTGTATCTCCATAATAAAAATTTTCCATTTCAACTTGTCTTTGTTTATATAAACTAAGTGAAAGTAAAATAACTGTTAATATAGCATAAACAATTAAAATTAAAATTATATATGAAAATGGACTTGAAAATGAAAATATTGATGATAATGATAATACATCAAAATTTGTTAAATTAAATGTTTGATTATTATTTATTAGATAATCATCATAATATGTTTGATTTGTTAGATCTAAATTTACATCATCATCTTCATATGGTAAAGGAAAATTATCAGCATAATAATCATGAACATCATTACGATTAATTAATGTTGAATTTATTGGCATTTTTGATAAATTTAAAACTCTATAAAAGAAAAAAAAAACTTTTTTTTTTAATATAAATTTTATTTGATCACTCGTGCCTCACATAATTTCTAACAGTTTATTATTGACTTAATATTGGTATAGTTAACTGGGTAATCAGTTGAAAAAAAAGCAAATATATTTTTATGAAGGTGAATTTGTTTTCTTTTCTCTTTAGCTTAAAGCAAATTGAGGAAAAAAAGACCTTGCTGATTTTAAAATCATTTACTCCGTACGAGAATAAACTCAATATATGAAGCATTAAAAAGAAAAAGAAAACGTTTTTAATAAGGATTCGATTGTTGATCTTGTATAGTTTTTTCTGCATAACAATTATGATTGCTTCTCGAAATTTTCATATAATTTAAATATAAAATCATAATTATTATCTCACCTGAATGATTGATAAATATAATTTTCTCTCGAGATTTTTATGAATTGGATTTTTTCTCTTTTTTTTTTTTAATTTATTCATCAAGGGAATGTAATATGGTTTTTTTTATTATGTTCTATGATAATTGAACATAGTTCTGGCTGAAAAATGTTACCTATTAAGAGCAAGGAAAAAGTATGTGAATCAGTCTATCCGTAGTAGAGTGGTAATAGCTTGAAAAGAAAAGAAGAATGAGAACCATAACGGAAATGAACTGTCAAGAGAGGAAGAAACAGAGGGTGAACAACCGTTCTGTTCATGCTAAATGTTACCTATCCGACTCAATAATCTATTCTTTTTCTGATTGAATACCAACTGCTTTATTCACCACAAATGAATGAGGGAATTCTTTTTTTTTTAAGAAGCATTTCTCTTTTCTTGAAATAAGAAAGAAATTTTTTTCGAACTCAGCCAAAAATAGAAAGTACTCAAGAGGATTAGAATGATAAATGAACAAAAAACTCATCTATTTTATTTTTACTTACAAAATCAAGCAATTAGAAAATAAATTAGTTTCATCGTTGTATTATTATAATTCTTTACATTATCAAGACGACAATCTTCCATGATTACTCAATATCATTTAACGATGGCCTCAACGACATTCTTTTACTACTTTACTCTAACACTTATTCACTCACTCAGTCGTCTTTGCTTGCTTATGGGGAAAGAAAATTGTTTCCTCTTTGTATGTGTGATCAGACTCGAACGAAGGGAGGAGAGTGTTAAATCCGCATACTGATTGAGACGACGACAACGACCGCGAGAGACGATGGCAGAAAAAGCTGTCTTACTCTTTCTCTCTCTCTCTTGCTCGTTCGACATTCTGTTAGATTTCTTATTTTCTTGTTCTTTTCTCCATATTTCTATCGTCACATTGCCTATCGGCGATCATCATCAAGTACCATCTGCTGTTACTATGATGCTCTCTCTCATGTTTCGCTTAGCATACATAAAGACAGCGAAATGAAAGGAAAAGAGAAATCGAATTTTGATGCACATACATATGATTTCTTATTGCTGTTTGTTATGTCATGAACAACATTATAAAAAAGAAAAATAGTCAATAATCATGTTCATTGCTGCTTTAACTAGAAGAAAAATTCCAGTCCAGTCGACAATTGACTTGATGCTCATTAAGAAACAAAAAAAAAAGAAGCTTATGACGTTCCTATTGCAACAATGATAAAAAAAATATAATGAATATATTTTCTCAAGTGAATGCAGAAAACAGAAATAAATTCATGCATATATAAATACTTTCGAAAGGAAAAGATAAAATTCTGTTATAGTTAATAAGCAAACTTATTCAAAACAGGATACTTATATTATAAATAAATATATCTCTTTTACATATAGTTATTATCAAACAATTATTTAATAATATTTATATGATTAATAAAAAAAAACGAATAAAATATTTCTAATGATCTATATCATTATTCTTTCAAAATATTCAACTACATATCTCATTTAATTATTGAAGAATTTTAATCAAAAATAAATATAAAATCAAAATCGAAATATTTTTGTCTTTTATTGTCTGATATTCAATTCGATTTTGTTCGAACATTTTTCTATTGAAAGTCATATATCATAATGTATTTTATCTGATCATGCAAATAGTTGTACTTTAAATTTTATTCTTTTATATTTCGATCAATAGTTACAATTAAATCATGCACAACTACTTGATCGATTTAATAATAATCATATTAATTTATTATTGTTAATTAATGATCATATATACTCTATTCGTATGCAGAGTGCAGATGAAACAAAAGAAAAAAACAACGATCAACTAATAAGAAATTGAAAAAATATTGTTAATGTGATCAAAATTGAAAAATTATTTTTCAACATTGATAAACAAGTAAATGAACGATCGTTTAATAATCAATCTTTGACAATCCTAGAATAAAACAAGTAATTTATTAATCTAAATAATTGAGATAAATACATCATAGTTTTATATCCTGTCTATAGTTAATATTAAAAAATAGCTTATGAATAATTTATCAATTTTCTCAATGATTTTAAATAGTAAAACATAGAAAAGTTATTTTAAGGCGAGTAGATAGATCGAAAAGACAATAGATAAAAATCAACTCATGAAAACATATTTGATAATCCAATCTGATAGAGATCGCAATAAAAACATTTCTTTAGACATCGGCATGGATTAAACACAATGAGATTTTATTGTAGGGACAATCATAACCCATGTGATACAAATCGGATAAAATCCGTCGGTAGACCGACAATGAATCGGCCGTAGTTTGATACTGAAACGATCGTTTATCCTCTGACCGTCATTGCACTGCGGTATACTGGCAGTTATTATTCGAATGACAATTTACTGTCGGTATACCGGTGAGGGTGTGAACAAACGTGCTACATTGAAGCATACAAATCTTTGATTTTGTATCTGAAATCTTCAAAAATAGATTTTCATATCTAGCAAAAAAAAAAGCTTTTATAAATAAACAATATATATCTGTTATTGATTTAAATTTCTTTGTACTGTTGTGTTGATTAGAGGCCATGTTTTCGAGCTGTTAATCATATAAAACGTATGCAGAAAATTATAAGTTATTTGTTAATTATTTCTAGTCATCTTGAATATATTGTTTATAACTCTCATATCAACAATTCATTGATAATGTCTGAATGACATTCAATTGAACTCATTGAATACTTTGACTTTAAAAGATTTAAAAAGTTCATAATATTTCACTGAATTATAAAAGAAAAATAGTGCAAATGTTCTTTTTTTCTTCTTATTCTCATGTTTCAGATATTGTCAATTAACATTAGTATATCTATCATTAATTGAAATTATTCGAAGTAGTGTCCTGCAACTGGATCGAGTGCCGGATATGATCTCATATCCGGACCCAAGCTGGCAATTAATTAGACCTCGACGTTTCAAAATATTTTGACTTTTTCAAACTGCTAATTTATATAAGGGTATAGGAGTGAAAATCGGTTCGATCATGATTGAAGAATTTATTACACTTGAGAACAGATCACAGAATCAGAAAACGATATTGTTTTACTAAAAGAATTCACTTTTAATGAAAATCCATCTACTGTTGATGATGAAGCATATGACGAAATAACTGAATGCACGGAGAGGAAAATGATTTATGAAAAAGATGAACATGTATCGTTGTGATGGAACAAGAATTCATGTATTTATCCACAATTATAGTATTTAGCATCCACACTGCGTTTCATTTAAGCATCATCCGCAATAAGTAAACATGTAGTTAGCGAAATTCATCAACTTTTAGAGGTAGAAAGATACCAAATGAATTCTAAAGCACTTGATTTACTTGCTCTTTTTTATGGTATCTGAGATGATCTCTTTGTTTTGTTACTCTTGATGGTACAAACTAAACAGTATGCTTTTCTATATAAAATAAAACTTTGAAAACCGTGATGTGACCGAGAAGATATCTACCAAATGTCAATTAGCTCCAGTTGGATACAGTGTACAGCTATCTAGATCTGGCTGCGAAAAGTCGTACTCGTGCAGGACAGTAATTCAAATACAATGTTGCATAAAAGTATTGTTCTTAATGAATTAATGAAACATTTCAAGTTCAAAAACAAAATAAAATGTTGATTTACACATAACATTTAATTAAGTATTAATTTGAATTATTCCAATTCCACCAGTCATTTATTTGTTATTAATTTTTACAATAGTATAATTTTATTCAAACAGATTGTTGATGTATAAATCAATATCAATGTTTAATTGTATAAAAAAATAAACAATATGAAGTGTTTTTATTACTTCCATTATTCAGAAAATTTTAATAAAAGAATTTTTCTATGTTCTAAGATTATTCTATCTTATCGATCTCTGTAATAAACAAAAGAAAATAATTATAAAATGAAAATAAAAGACAAAAAAAATTTTCGGAACAATTCTACTTACTTGATCGAATTATTGATTTCTAGTAGACAAAGACGTATTGATCATTAAATATTCATTTGATGGAGTGAACTAATTCTTATGAAAATTTAAAAATAAACGTATAAATTTAGGTAGAAGAAAATGCTTTACTCATATTTATAATTGGTCGTATAATGTGTGAGAGATACGGAAAAAATAAATAAGATCTTTCAGTTCAAAGAAAAAGCACAATTAACCCTTTGAATTCCGAATTATTTCTGCTGGATTGAACTGAAGTAAACTGTTAGATTAGTTTGTTTTAGGCATATGAATACCTCGTGCGCGCTCGCATGTAATTACTTAATGTAAATTTTCTTGAATTTTGTTATACTTGAATGGAAATTTTAATTAGTAAAGTTTATTAATTGCAAAACTTATACAATTTTTTTCATGAGATAACAAAAAATGACTCTTTATTTTGTTTCATACCAAGAGAAATACCACAAAAACTGTATTTTATGCTACTAAATGCTGGACAAACGGTAGTGCTGCAATATCAACATCTTCTTCCAGATTCAGCAACAAGCATATGTGTAGAGCCTGCCGGATCCAAAATTTACAGATCTAGATCCAGTTTACTGAACGCTTTTAAGACACGGTTGAATCGTACTTTGATACTCTCAACGAAATTTTCTAATCGAAATCAGATAGTCGACCCGAAGATATGAGACTCTTTTTTTCGGTTTTTTTTGTCTTTGGTGAGAGGCGCACCCCACACCTTTCTCAGACAACTAGACTCCATTGGCTCCAAAATTTTCTGACCCGGATTCGGGCTCGATTGACAAACAAATTTTAGATCTGGACTCACCTGACGGGTTCTACGTATGTGCAAATTTTTGTAGATGTATGTGAAACGGAAACGCGCCTTTCATTTTCTTTACAGATAGTTCGAAAGAATCCGAGAACATTCTTTATTGCTTCATTCTAGGAGATTACGTGCTCACTTGTATAAATTATGTTGTGAAGAATAGTTCCAAAACATGCTTAGCACTTTTGGTACTATGGGACTGAAAGGGTTAATTAAAATGAATAATTTCTTGAATAGATTAATATTGGTAAATAAATATTTGCTGACTTGCTTGAACAGAACGGGTATTAGCTTGTCTTGGCTCTTTATACAACATATCGACTAAGCATTTTCGAAACTGGTAAATAATATAAGCAATTAATAATAAAATAATAACACTCACTCTGGCGCCAATTCTAATAACAGCAAGAGCATCATGAGATAGTTGATTCGATGGTACTGATATCATAGAACTAGCAGTAATATAGAAGCCGTTAATTCGTTACGAGTTTTAAGTTTCTGTTCGAGTTTTCAACTATTCCGTGGCACCCACACTCGATGCTGTACAGTGGAAACAAAAGTAAGCTCGAAACCCACGAACTCATAGCTTATGTTTTACCAATCAGCTATGTGATTAGCCAAAGCATCCTCATCTGAACTTCTTAGTACTTGAAAACGAATTCCCAAGAGTATACATAGACTACTCAGCAATTCTTCGGATGCTCTTAACTGCATCATAGAAGGCCTCTAACAGATCTCTTGGCATTCTCCACTGCATCGCTATGGATCTCCAGGGATCCTCGATTGATTGTTCATGGATCTATTGAAGATCTTAATCTAATCTCTGTCCAATCTTCAAAGCGTCCTAAGGGACCGCCAGGATATGCTGTGGGGACCTCGTTAGGATCCTTAGAAATTTCTAGAGGAGGGTGTGGATGTAGATGTGGATGGGTGTGCGGGTGTGGGCGTGGGTGTGTGGGAGTGTGGGTGTGTGTGTTCTATGCTTCATCCCAACACCCCACCCACACCCCACACCCTTCTCAAATCGGGTTACCTTGTAGGATGAGATGGAAGGCATGGCTGTCCCTCTCTTAAAAATCTCTTGAAGAAAAATCAGATGTAACTAGATTTGTTTGTGATCACTTCATACGAGCATGTAGCTATTGAATAGAGCTTTCAGATGATATAAGATTGATGGTGTTTTGTTTTAATCGAGGTAGCACCCACAAGTTTATCTCTGATAACTCTATGTATTTAATATGTAAACGGCAGAATTAGGAACACGAACTATATGAGGCAGCATAATTAGGAACAGGAAAAAATTTTGCCGACGACTTTTTTTCTTTTGACAATAAAAGAATTTATAAGATGAGCGCGAATTCATTTAAAAAAGCATATCAATAGATAGCTCATGTCAAGATGAATCAAATAATATATATTATTTATCCTTATATTAAAGCAGTTTCATCTTCAAATTGGACTTTTTCTTTAAAAACGGACAATTTTCTGTATAAATGGCAGAATTAGGAATAAAAAATACATGAGGCGGCAGAATTAAGAGCACATGAAAATTCAATTATATTTGACCCGCTCTCTATTGTCACGCTTCTCCTAAATGATCCATTAATTGTTTTCTAATTAATTTTATATTAATCGATAAAAAAATGTTTATTCTACTTCCGAACGAAAAAATTATTTCTCTATGATGTATAGTACTCGCGTTATAAAGGAAACACAAAAGGTGTTTTTTTTCGGCAGAATGAGCCATGTTCACAATTCACTTATAAGTTACCCGTCAGCAAAAATAGAACAGAGAGAAATAATATATTGCTAAGGATGTCCTATCTTTGCTTTAGACTTCAAATTTTCCAGCCGCAGTTCTTCGAGGTCGTGACAATGGTGGTGCTTGCGGTAGTGTTGGACATGGCGGTGTTGCTTATGATGGTACTGGCCATGACAATGTTGTTGGTGATGGTACTGACCGTGACAACAATTATGGATCAGTATCCGAGTTTTTGTATCAGCACATTATTACGGTTCAGGTTGTTGGTAAGTTGAAACTAATACTATTTCTTATTCAAAAACTATTATTTTAGGTGGACCAGTGGCTGGGTGCGGAGGTGCGGGTGTGGATGGGTATGGGTGTGGGTTCGCCTCTGTCTTGAAGTTATATCCACACCCACATTCATATATGGATGTAAGGAATAATGATAATTGACAAATACTGTATATAAGTCATTCTGGTGTCTATTGTACCGTTTTTTTTTGAAAAAATGATCAAAACAAAAAGTAAACGGCTGCACTTGAAAGTGTCACCATTTGATAGAGAATACTTCGAAGTATAAGAAAAAATGGTTTTGCAAACTACCACTCTTGTCTTTTGTCTGATTTAGAGACCGAAAGGTTTCTAGGAACTCATTAAGGGACCTTTTGTCTTTTTTTGAGTGAAAAATGATGACATACAGGAATTAACATGATCTTATGAGTTTTAAAACATTTCCTTTCGAGTTACATATCTAGAAGAAGCAAAAAAATAATCAATTTTAGACAAATTTTTTTTCGAATTTTCAGTCAGGTAGAAAGGTGGTATAACTAAAGACTAGGACATTTCACTGTATTTTTTTAATAAGTTTCTTCAGGAATGAGTTAGAGTCTTGATATTTACAATATAAGTTGTACCTACCAATTGACATTTGTGTTAAAAAACTCAGCTCTTAACTCCTTGTAGTTTGGTCAGGAGATACGCAAAAGGGGTGGGACAACCATAGGAAAAGGTAATTTTTCTATATTTTTGAATTTCTTTCGTTAGAAAGGAGTTACAGCCCTGATATTTACAACACAAGTTATGCTTGCCAATTGACACCTATGATAAAAAAATCAGCTCTTAACTCCTTGTAATTTGGTCAGGAGAGAGGCAAAAGGGGGTGGGACAAAATAAAGGGGTGGGACATTTGACTGTATTTCTTTAATAACTATCTTCAGAAATGAGTTAGAGCCTTGATATTTACAACATAAGTTGTGCTTACTGATTGACACTTATGATATAAAAATCAGCTCTTAACTCCTTGTAGTTTGGTCAGGAGATAGGCAAAAGAGGGTGGGACAAATTGTGTGTCACATGCCAGTTGACAACACTAAGATGTAAATTATTCAAAAACGGTAAAAGGTAGTAAATTGCGGTTTTCAGCAATCGATAGTGCACAAATTGGTGAACCTTTGTATTTAATAAAATTTGAATTAAAATGTTTATCGGTTTCACAGTAGATTCAAAAGGGGGTGGGACACTTTTTTTGATATTTTCTGGAACCATTTATAGAATGTCAAATTTCTGTGAAATGACAATAGCTGGAGGGAAAATAATGTTATGAGCAGATAGAGCATTCAAAATCGATATAAGAAAACTAATTAAACACCGTTTACATTTTTTGTTTCAAGCTAAAAAAAACACAGAAAGAAAAGCAACCAATTTGGAACCATAGTAAAAATGCACAAAAAAGGTGGAAAAAGTAGTTTATTTTCAGCATTTTTCGTAAACGATAAAAGATAGAAACCTGATTTTAGCAGCATAAGTAGAGCATGACTAACAGATATTTTGGTATTAATTTCGAGCAATTTGACCGAACAGTAATTGAGAAATAAACAAGGCCATTCTTGACGGCCAAACGGTACAATAGACACCAGAATGACTCATATATACGTATATACCGATTCATCATGTTATTTCCATTTATTCAACTAATGTTAAATACAATTTTGGCAAATAGAAATAAAATTCTGTTCGATTATAATTCACATTTCTCTGGAAGTGAATGAATGATTCTTAATATCATGATTAATATAGATTAGCAGAAAATATGTGAGATCATTTTTAATATTGTAGTTTTAGATAAATGCTTTTCATTTGCATTTGTAATTCTGAAAATCATTGATAATATAAGCTAATGATGATGAATATTGTACAATGTTAACGCAAATCGCTACAAGTAGGACTTTATTTTGTTTTTAATACTGTTCATTGTCACCACCCTCAATTTTTTTCCGGCAGTGCGATCACCAAAATATGAGTTATATTTTACATCAGAGTCAAACTGATACACGCCTCTGTAGTGCGATGCCAGGTATAAAGATGTTATAAGAATTAGACGAACTTCTTCAAACCTAATGATATGTCCGAAAATGGAACAGATTGTTTGTAAATTCTAAGTGTTTCAGTATCAAACGATGTCTTTTTTTTGCCATAGGTCATTTACTTATCAAATTAATTTGGAAGAGAAACAGCAAATCATATAGAAAAGAGGCAGGAGAGCAATCCGAAAAATTTAGGTGCATGGCTCGTTATTTATGCACAAAAAACAAATGGTTAAACAGAAGATACACATATAATAAGCAAATTAAAGTCATTTCGAGTTTTTATCCAATCCACATAGATGGATGTAGGTGTTATGTTTATTGTTCGTCCCTACGCACCTACAGCAATTAACACTTATATCGATCTTACAAATAATAAAAACGACGAAAACTGAATGCATACTGCATATTTAGAATGTGTCTCCTGTGTCATAGAAAAAGTGCCGTGCAATTAATTGGAAAAATCTGACACAACGAATACACCGTGTCACATTTCTTTATGTCCTATATTCTGGTCTAAAATGCGCCACATGTGAAAAATTTTATCTTTGTATATCGACATAAGTGTACATATTGCTATACAAAAAACCAGAAAAAAGATCAGTGAGTGTGGGTGGGTGTGTGGGTGGGTGTGGATGTGGGTGTGAGTGTGAGTGGGTGTGAGTGTAGATGTGAGTGTGGGTTCGCCTTTCTCTTGGAGTTACACCCACATCCCAAAAATTATTATTTTATGCCCGTGATTTTTTTTTATAACTAAAGCGTTCATTTATATTTTTTTATTACGCAAAAAATCACTTATCTTTATTTTTTAAAATAATAAAGATTTTCTTTTTTTATTTATCTTAATCTCATTAAATGTAAAATTTTTATCTAGATTCATTCTTTATTATGGAGAAGAATAAATACAAACTAATATTCCTATTTGAAAAAATACCTTTGCTGAAGTTTACATAACATCAAATAGTTGAAAATAAAAATAATATTCATAGGAGTTGTTTTCTGATATAGGAAGTAGATAATGAACTTGGCAATAAAACCTTTAAGATCGTAGCAGACCGTTTACGTGTTAAAAAACGGTTTTGGAAATATGAGAGTAAAGCGTAGTCGTGTCAACAGTTCTATATTTTCAATAAATAATGTATAAATAAAAAGTGAACATGACAGAGATGCTCATGTAACTGAATTGATTCATTACAACAAGCACAACTTTGTTAAATCTTCGTGGCAGCGAATGAAACATGAATGCTAAAATCTGGTTCTACAGCAATATACAATGATCAGAATTTTATAATTTTTTAGGGAATCGAGATAAGGCATCCACATACGATTACCAGAAAACAAATGGTAATCTGTCTTCAATATGGACGAGTTCAGACATATATGGTTTTTTGAACACGCTCAAGAGCATCATGTGAATTACTCATCAACACTTAGAGACACGTAAAAGCCTAAAAACGATTACATGAGAAGTAAAAATAACAGCGTCAAATTATTATTAATTTGATGAAAAGAGATGGTTTGCATTATAGAATATTTACTTCAATTCTATCTCCATTTCTTTCTACTTGAGACTAATTCCATCCTCATGAATTTGTAAGACGAGCACAGACGTTCTGAATTTTTTCGGACTATAGCTAAGTGTTCTTATATATTTCATGCAACACTAGTGGACTACATTTAAAATGGTAGAAAATCAGGAGTAGTCATTTTGTAAGAATGTCAAATCCAATAGGGCTTTAGTACTTCGTCTTAGTAACTCATTAGATAATTCTCACGCTCATTTTCAATAAAAACCGCGCAGTCTCGCTCTCAATCAAGGTCTATTGATATCTATTCTAATAAAATAGCCTGTACAGTAGTAGATGGCATCGGATGCACCTATAGTCAGAAGCATACTTAAATGCATCTTATCCATACGAAAGAAAGAATTGGACTGCATTTAGACGCTTCAGTGGAATCCAAGAGTATCAGGAAGCGTACAGAATCAACGCATGTACTCGCATGTTGTCAGTAGGCAGCGTCCAATCGCGTTTAATGCAACTTTGTTAGATATTGTGAACGCATCTGGATGCAAAAACCGAAATTGTCCGCTTGAAAACGCGTCCCATAACTAATCTAAACCTGCTTGCGTGTGTCTTATTTAATAAACGCGTTTGAATGCATGCAACAGGCAGCAGTGGACAACTTTTCAATCGGTGACAAAAATGCTTATTTTCAGCGGAAAATGAGGTCCACATAAAAAATGGTCGTTGTCTTACGTATAAACAATTTCACTTGCGGCAACATGAAAACCCATGGGAAAAATAAAATGCATATAGACATTTATGGTTTGTCAAAATGGAATAATGTTTATACCATCGGAAAAATGATTCCATCTTTTAATTAAATGTATGAGTTGTTAATGAAAAAATGAAAATTCATAAGTGATCGTTTCCATAGGAATGATCTTTTAGAGAACTGGGAAAATGGTTATATGTTAGGGAAGATACTTTTCTCTTTTACCTATATATATATATATTATTTTTCCCAGCGGAAAAATGAAAACCCATAGGAAAAATGATCGTTTCCATAGGAATAATGATTTAGAACGATGGAATTAGGTTTATTTTTTAGAAAATGATTCTATTTTTAAGTTACATACACAAGTTGTCGGCACAACAGCGACAACTCGCAGGAAAAATGAAAATATCTGTAGGAACTATGATGCGGAAAAAAGACATCATGCTAATGTATATAGACAATATGATGAGTATTCGGTGTGGGTTTCGTTAAGAAATATCATAATAGTAACATGTCGAAGCAGTTATCTATGCTATGACTTACACATACAGCAAATAAAAATTTGAAAAATGAAAAAAGTCATCAAAAATGTAATGAGATAAAAATGATTTTTATCAATAGGAACAATGTTAGTTAAAGATATAGAAATTCGTCAGTTCTATCTATCCATATGTATAGGAGTGTGTCTATCTTTCTATCTATCTAGATATACATACGTGTATATATATCTATATAGTAGTGACATAATTTTTCCAACGATGATCGAATCAATCCATTTTTCCTTATACATTCTTATATAGCATTAGTCATTTTTCTTATTGATTTTCATTTTTCCAGCACTTAGAAGCTATCAGTGAACTCATTCGTATAAAAGTAATAGTATGCATCATTTGTCTAATGCTTACAAAATTATTTCATTTTCCTTATACATTTTTCTTATAGTATTATTCATTTTTCTTATTAATTTTCATTTTTCCTTCACTTGGAAACTATTAGTGAATATATTCGTATAAAAGTAATAGTATATATCATTTTTCTAATGATTATCGAATCACTCCATTTTTCTTTATATATTTTTCTTCTACTAACATTCACTTTTCTCATAATATTATTCATTTTTATCGATTTTCATTTTTCTTGCACGCAGAAGCGAGGTGTGAATATATTCGTATAAAAGTAATAGTAGACATCATTTTTCTAATGCTTATTGGATTACTACATTTTTCTTCGCACATTTTCTTATTGACTTTCATTTTTCTTGCACGTAGAAGCGATGTGTGAATATATACGTATACAAGTAATAGTAGACATCATTTTTCTAATGCTTATTTGATTACTCCTTTTTTCTTTGCACATTTTTCTTACTGACTTTCATTTTTTCCCGCACGTAGAAGGTATGAGTGAATATATACATATACAAGTAATAGTAGACATCATTTTTCTAATGCTTATTAGATTGCTCCAATTTTCTTTGGACATTTTTGTTATAGTATTATTCATTTTTCTTATTGGTTTTCATTTTTTCTGTACGTAGAAGCTATGAGTGAACATATTCGTATAAAAGCAATTTTAGACATCATTTTTCTAATGATAATCGAATTATTCCATTTTTCTTGATATATTTTTCTCATAGAATTATTTATTTTTGTTTTTGATTATTATTTTTCCGGCATGTATTAGGTATGAGTGAACAGATACGTATAAAAGTAATACTACACATCATTTTTGTAGTGTGAAGGGCTTAGTGGTAGACCATTTTTGACGTTAGTGTCATTTTTCTGCTGCAACGTAGCATTTTTTTCGCCGATGAATCGAGTAATGAACGCTCATTGATAGAGTCTCTATGAATGATGTCCAGTACCAACATAAGAGTGAAGAAAAATTTACAAGCTGCTTAACCATTCGAGTCCGGGATTATTTTTATATAGTAAAAAGGACGCGAGTGGGTTGATAGGCAAATCAGTCCTATAATAATTTTTGGATTCGAAACCCCCAACTTTATTATATCAAACGAAAGAGCTCGACGAGCTGAGCATTTTTTGTGACGAAACTTGATCATTCAAATGAAACCACGAAGGGTTCTCAGTAAGCTAACTTGTAAAATTTCAGTCATTTTAGTCGTTGTCACGCTCAGCGCTCTCCGTGATTTCTTTCAAAATGTCACGTTCTGTCAGAAAAAATGCTCAGCTCACCGAGCCCTTTTTTTTAGTATAATATAGTTGGGGTTTCGAATCAAAAAAAATTTATAGAACTGATTTGTCTATCGACTCTTCCTCGTCCTTTTTACTATGTAAAACTAATCTCAGACTCAAAGGGTTAAGGGAGAGTCAATAATCATCAGTAATTATAAATGACCTAAACCGCGTTAACATCCTAAACACAGATATCGACGCAATTCTTATCATTAAATAACCAAAAGATCATGTCTTTTTAAAGTTATTCAGAGCGCAAAGTCACAGGACGAACATGTTCGTCGCCCGTACTCAAAGGGTTAAACAGAAAGAGAAAAGATCCTAATGTCGATTCTAGTTAGAGAGCATCAGAGACTAGGATGGGATAAAAAATTCTTCTTGTTCTAGTATTTGTATATAAACATTTACAAATATTTGAGTCGAAATCTTGTTTTATTCGAAATTGAGGATCTGACGTACCACAACAAAGATGTACCGTTTGAACTTATTAAATTCATATTTCATCCATCGAATAAACAAAAGATAGAGAAAAAAACCGATGAAAAAAAGATATGGTTTCCATCCAACGAAAAACATTTGAGCAGGGACCTTTTCAGTTAAAATCGATATAGCCAAAGCACATTTCAGTGAAGATATATAGCAACGAAACAGAAAGTAACGAAAAGACAGAAGAACGAAAAAGGAACATCCCGAAAGATTTTTCAATAAAATATTTTTCTCTTGGAAAACTTCCGTTATTAATGCATAAGGACGGTGCACCATAGTGAGTGGATATATCGACCGTATAATGAACGACTACTTCAGAGAAAAAAAGGTCTTAAATCCATAACAGCAACAGAGCTTCATTCTCACCTGCATTTTCAAAACTCTTTCGCTAATTTAGCATCTCTCGCCTCATCCATATTAGCGTTCTCGGAAATCGTTGAATAGCTTCGTAAAATGAATAATTTGTGTATTAAAACATTCACGGTTTTTGTCTGTGTCATTGTATGTATGCATTTTGAAAATTAAAATATGGACCGATTTGTGATTTTATACGCTCTCATCCTTTCACGACTTGCCGTCACTTTGTGCGTATTAAATTATTTTCATTGTTTATCAATAGCTCATAACTAAATGAGATTTCAACAAGCTCAGAGTTACATATATGAATCTTTATTTAGTTTCACCATATTCAATGAATATCTTGCAAAAATCATTCATCACATTTTTTTACATCAATTTCACATGTCAGAGCAATAAGATTCGTGCTGCGTGCGAAATCGACGTGATGATCGGTATTTCCACAATAAAAATGACTTGTTTTGTGAATTTCTACTTTTTGCATAAAAGAAGTTGTATAATTGAACTTCATTTTTTTCGTAA
>CAJNOL010002351.1:28384-40345 GCA_905250125.1 Rotaria sordida | reverse complement strand
AACTCTGGTTGTTATAATCATTCATGTGCTATACAATGCGTACGTTTTCCAGCAGCTTTGACGCTGTATTTCAAAACAAGAAATATACTAAAACATCACTATGGTGAGACGATTTCATTTGACCTGTGATCTTCAATGATATCATTAAGTTTAGACTTTGTTTCGCATTGCACACTAATATACTCGAACTGGACCCTTAAGAACATTCATTCAACATGTTATCTTCGATCACGTCAAATCTCTTCAAGCTTTTCTTCGAAACAAGCAAGATGCTGAGACAGAAACTTTGTAAAAACTATTCATTTGTCATTTAGCCATTTATCATGTCATCAACATCAAGTTTTGCTTCTTAGTGACAAATATACTCGAACCAGATTCTGATTGTTACACTCAATCATGTGTCATACAATGTTTATCTTTTTGAGCAGCTACACCCCTTTGTTTCAAAACGAGCAATATACCTAAAGATCAAAATGGTGCGAAGACTTCATTTCATGTGTGGTCTTCGATGTTGTCTTCAACTTTTGACTATGATTCGCCTTAAGCAATAATATAATCGAACTGGATTCTTCTGAATGCTATATATTCATTATGTTACTTTCGGTCATATCAATGCTATCCAATTTATCTTTGGAGTGTAAAATATACTTAAACATCACTGTGGTGCAAAGATTTCACTGGATATGTGATCTTCAATGATATCATCAACTTTAGACTTTCTTTGACGTTAAGAAATCATATACCGGAACTGGACTCTTCTGCAGAACATACATTCATCATATTATCTTCAATTAGATCAACGCCTTAAAACTTTCCTTCGCAGTATGCAATATACTCAGACACAAATTTTGTAAGAAGTATTCATTTGTCATCTAGCTATCGATCACGTCATTAGCATCAATCTTTGCTTCTCGGTGACAAATATACTTGAATGAGATCCTACTTGTTACACTCATACCTGTGTCATATAATATTTACTTTTTTGAATAGCTATATCTATTTGTTTCAAAACGAGCAATATATCTAAATATCAATATGCTGTGAGGATTTCATTTGACATGTGATCTTCGATGATTTCATCAACTTTAGACTTTGTTTCTCATTAAGTAATAATATACTCGAACTGAATCTTAAAGAGCATTCATTCATCTTATTATTTTCCATAACAATGCTGATGTGAAATTTTCCTTCGAACTGAGCAACATACTTAGCTATCACTATGCTGTGAGGATTTCATTTGACATGTGATCTTCTATGATATCATCAACTTTAGACTTTGTTTCGCATTAAGTAATAATATATTAGAACTGGATCCTTAAGAGCATCCATTCATCGTATTATCTTCAATCAGTCTGCTGACGTGAAATTTTCCTTCGGAGTGAATAATGTTTTTAAATATCACTATAATATGATGATTTTGTTTGACTCGTTATCTTCGATTGTGTGATCAACTTTAGACTTTGTTTGGCATTAAGGAACAATGTATCCGAACTGGATCCTTAAGAGCGTTCATTCACCAGTTTTTTCCTCGATCACGTTGCTGATGTGAAATTTCCCTTCGGAGTGAGCAATATAGTTAAACATCAATATTATTCTACCATTTCAATTGATATGTGATATACGATAATGTCATGAACTTTAGACTTTATTTGTCATTGAACATTAATATACTCGGACGGAACCATACTGAAGAACATTCATTTATCGTATTGTCTTCGATTACGTT
This sequence comes from Rotaria sordida, assembly GCA_905250125.1. NCBI lineage: Eukaryota > Metazoa > Rotifera > Eurotatoria > Philodinida > Philodinidae > Rotaria > Rotaria sordida. The sequence goes on along the minus strand of CAJNOL010002351.1, from coordinate 38,619 downwards.
GCTAATGTGAAACATATCTTTGAAGTGAGCAATATAGTTAAACATCACTATGGTGAGAAGATTTCATTTGCTATGTGATCTTCAATAGAGTCATGAACTTGAGACTTTGTTTCGCGTTGAACAATAATATATTTGAACGGGATCATTCTGAAGAGTATGCATTCATTGTGTTGTCTTCGATCACGTTACTGACGTAAAACATTTCTTCTGAGTAAGCAATGTACTTAAACACTACTATGGTGCGAAGATTTCATTTGCTATGTGATCTTTAATAGTTTCATGAACTTTAGACTTTGTTTGCCACTGAACACTAATATACTCGGATGGAACCATTATGAAGAGCATTCATTTATCGTATTGTCTTCGATTACGTTGCCAACGTGAAACATTCCTTCGGAATGAGCAATATAATTAAACACCATTATCGTGCGAAGATTACATTTGCTATGTGGTCTTTGATAATGTCACGAACTTGAGATTTGATTTCATGTTGAACAATAATATACTCGAATGGAATCATTCTAAGAAGCATTCATTCATTGTGCTGTCTTCGATCATGTTGCTGACGTGAAACTTCCATTTTGAGTGCGCAATACGCTCAGACAGAAACTTTGTAAGGACTATTCATTTGTCATCGGATCGTCACTCACATCACCAACGAACAGCTTTGCTGCTTAATGAAAAACATATACTCGAACTATATCTTTCTTGTTACACGCATTCATATTCCATATAATGTTTAGCGTTTGTGGCAGCTGGAAGGCTTTATTTCAAAACGAGAAATATATCTAAACATCAACATGGTGCGAAAATTTCATTGAATTTGTGATCTTCCATGATGTCACCAGCTTTAGACTTTGTTTTCATTAAGTAATAACATATTCGAACTGGTCCATTCTGAAATGCATACATTCATCATGTGTTTTTTGATTCACATCAAGTCCTTTAGACTTTCTTTCGGAGTCCGCAGTATACTTAAACATCACTTTAGTAGGAAACATTCATTTTTTATGTAATCTTCGATAATGTCATCAACTTTGAACTTTGTTTCGGATTGGACAATTACATATTCGAGCTAGGCCCTTCTTGGAAGCCTACGTTCATTGTGTTATCATCGCTCGCATCAACAGCTTTAAGCTTTTGCTTCCAAGTGAAAAATATACTAGAGCAAGATCCTAGTTGTTATATTGATTCATGTTCCATGCAATATTGTGCTTTTTTATCGACTGAAACGCTTTGTTTCAAAATGTGCAATGTGCTTAAATATCACTATCCTGCAAAAATTTCATTTGATATGTGATCTTCGATGATGTCATTAACTTTAAGTTTTGTTTTGTATTGTGTAATAATATACTCGAACTGGTCACTTATGAAAAGCATGCATTCGTCATGTCATCTTCGGTACAATTGAATGCTTGCAAAATGTCCTTCGAAGTCATCAATATGCTCACACAGAGACTTTCTAACAGGTATTTCTTTGCGGCGTGATATATAGTTAGATGACTTCCATCTAAGTTTGCTTCGTGGTAAGCAATATGCTCGACCAGAAACTTTCGGGTTAGAGGTATTCATTTGCTGGATGATGGATGACACGTCATCTTGATTAAAATTTGCTTTGTGGTAAGCAACATTGCTCGAACAGGAAGTTTCGATTAAGAGGTATTCATTTGCTGGGCGATGAATAATCATGTGACCCACTTGAAATTTTGCTTCGAAGGGAAAAGAATACTCGAATACGATGTTGATCAGATGCATTCATGTGTCATGTCATGGTTGAGTAGGTAATGAAGTATGCACTTTACTTCAAGATAAACTATATTCTCTTAGAAGGATTTTATAAGAGGTATTCGTTTGTGGACTGATGTATAATGACGTGACCTGCTTCAAACTTTGCTTCAAAGCGAGTACTGCACTCGAATAGAACACTAGTGAGATATATTTATGTTTCACGCGATCGTTGAGGTGGCTACGAACTAGATAGTTGGCTTCATGACAAGCCATATGCTAGAACAGAAGCTTTGTAAAAGATATTCATTTGCTAGCTGACCTACAATCACTTTACTAGCATTCAACATCGATTTCTAGCGAGAGAAATGATCGGACAGTGAATTTGTATGTGGAATTCATTTCTCATGTAATATTTCATCAAAGTACCAGCGTCAAACGTAGCTTTAAAGTGAGAAATAAGCTTGAACATAACTTTTCTTAGACTGGTTCATCCGCCATGTGATCTGCAATCGCGTCACTTACTTTAAACTTTATTTCGTAGTGCCCCATATACTTGAATCCTACCTTTCTAACGAGCATTCATTCGTCATATCATCTTTGACCGCGTCATCTACTTTACATTTGCCTTCCAAGTGAAAAATATTCTCGATCAAGACATTTCTCAAAAGTATTGACTTGGCACGTGATCTGTGAGTACGTTACCAAGCGAGAATGTTTGCATGAAAGTGAAAAAAAGACAGGAATGAGTGCCTGCTGAGAGATACTTATGTATTATGTTTTCGACGATCACGTTACCAATTGAAAAAATCTTCATGAAAGTGAGAAATATAGTCAAACAGACAATAGTGACGACTGTTCATTTGCCATTTAATCTTCGATGATGTCACTATCTCCATAGTTTTGCGTAAAAGTAATCACGTATTTGAACATAACTGTTGTGGAGCTTATTCATTTGGCATGAAAGTTTTCATTTTCTTTTCAAATGTATATTTTGCTTGGAATTCAGACCGACAGTCGAACATGATCTTAATAAGCGGTATTTCTTTGACATGTGATCTTCCATTATGACAGTAGCTGCAAAATTTGCTTTGAAGTTACAAATATGCTAGAACTGATCGTTGCTTAGAAGTTGTCACACACGACGCGATCTTCGCTCATGTAGCAAGTTCAAACTTTGCATTGAAATGAGTAGTTTTCTCGAAAAAGACCCTAGTGAGAAGAATTCATTTACCATGTCATCTTCAATCACGTGAACAACTTCAAAGATTGATTTTGAAGTGAGTAAGATGATTGGACAACGACTTTGTAGGAATTGTTCGTTTGCTATGTGAATTTGAATCACGTTACCCATTTGAAACTTTGCTTCGAAGTGAACAATATACGTTAACAGAAACTTAATGAGACGCATTTACCATGCGATATTTCATTACGTCGCGAAATTCAAATATCTATTAGAATTCAGTAGTTAACGCGAATAAAACCCTTCTGAGAAGTATTCATTTCTCATTATTATGCTTGTTCAAATCACCAATCGAAAAGGTTTGATAAGAAGTAAATAGCATATTCGAACAAGATTCTGATGAAATGCATTCATTTGCAATGTGATCGAACATTACGCTAACAACTTCAGCATTTGCTTGGCAATGAGCAATATACTCGAAGACAACCCTCATTACAATATTTATTGGCTATATGATGTTAAATGACCTTACCAAGCGGTAAGCTTTGTTTCGAATTTGTCAACATACTAGAACAGAACCCTTCTATGAAGTATTTATTTTCCAAGTGATAGTTCCTCGTGCCAGCAGCTAAGGACGTTTCTTAGAAGTGAGAAACATCCTCAAACAGGATTCTACTAGAAGATGTTAATTTGTCAGGTGTCGTTTCTTGGCCGTAGCAACTGCAAAATTTTATTTCGAAATAATTAATATACTTGAACAAGATGCTCTTAAGAGATATTCATTTTTCTGTTGATCTTTCTTTGCATGGTCAGCTGAAAAATTTTGCGTCAAATTTACCAATGAAATCGGATAGAACGGTTGTACAGCTCATTCATTTGTCATGTAGTCTGTAATTTAATTACGAAATGCATGGCTTTGTTAGCCAGTGATTAGTATATATGACGAGAATCGTGCTTTAAAATATTCATTTTCTATATGATATTCGATCCCATCGAAGTCTGACAACCTTCTCTTCGAAGTAAGCAACTTCCTTGGACAGGTTTCTTATACGAGAAATTGATTTTTGATGTGATTTTCGCTCATGTCAACAGATCCATTGCTTTTCTTTCATATGAGTAATATGTATGAAGTGAACCGTAATGAAAACGATTCATTGATTGTGTAATAATAGCTCACATCAGTAGCTACAAACCTTACCTCGAAGTGAATAATATTTTCAAACATCACTCTGGTATTGGTATAAATTCAATTGCCAAGTGATGTTCGCTTACGTTACCAACTACAGGCTTCACTTCCAAGCGAGCAGCATGCTAGGATAGGATGATTTTAGGATGTAGTCATTTACAATGTGATCATTGCTAACGTTACTAACTAGAAACTTTACTGTAAGCGAAAAATTTATTTGAACTGGTTCTTTATTTAGATGTTTTATTTACCACATAATCCACGATGCCGACACCATCGACAAACCTTGCTGGCAAGTCAGTAATATACTCAGACAGAATCATACTAGAATGTAATAATTTACCATGTAATCTTCACTCATATTACCATCTCCAGATTTTACTGTAAAGTAAGCAATTTACTTGAAGCGACTCTTTATTTACATATTTCATTTAAGATATGATCCTCAATATAAACATCGTCGGTAAATCTTACTTGAAAGTGAGCAATATGTTCGAACAGAATCATACTAGAATTTAATAATTTGTCATGTTATCTTCATTCACGCTGCCGGTTGCAAAATTTTCCTAACAAGCGAGCAATATACTTGTACAGGATCGTGCTCAAAAGTATGCACTCATAATGCGATCTATTCTCATGCCAACAACATCAAAGCTTTGCGTCTATATGAGCGAAATATCTGAACTGACCCTTTTTCTTGATGTTTCATTTACTATTAGATCCTGAATTACGACACCGATAGTAATTCGTTCCTTCGAAATGAATATTCTACTTGAACACAACTGTTGTTATACTGATTCGTTTTTGATGTGATCATCCTTCACGCCACGAAATATAAACATTTGCTTCGAACCGAACAATACACTCAAACAACAGCCTGCTGGGAAGTATTCATGTGCCATGTAATCTTCGTTCATCTCAACAGCTCCGTAGTTTTGCTTCCAAGGAAGAAATATGAGTGAAATGAATCGTCTTGAAAATGATTTGTTTCCCATTTAATCTTCCTTCATGTTATTTAATGAAAAGATTTGCTTCGAAGTGAACAAGTATTCAAACAAGACTCTCGTCACAAGTATTCATCTACCATGTAATCTGCACTCATATTGACAACTTCCTAGCTTTCCTTCCAACGGAGCAATACCTGTGAAACGAACCCTACTGACAACGATTCATTTGCCATTTCATCTTTGCTCATGCTACCCACTTCTAAGATTCCTCTGAGGTGAGCACACTATTTGAAGACATCTATTGTCGTGAGCGTTCAATTTTCCTCTAATCTTCAACTACGTCAACAACTCGGAAGTTTCTTTCAAAGTAAGCAATACATTGAAACGTGATCTTACTAGGAAGTATCCATTAGCGACGCGTCTTGCTCATACCAGCAAGTATGAAATTTTCTACTCAATGAGCAATATATTCAAATAGGAACCTAATTAAAGCAATCCATTCGTTATACGATCTTTGCTCATGTAACCAACTGTAATGCTTTCCCTCAATGGCAGCTATATACTGGGGCAGAATCTTACTTAAAAGAGTATTTATTTTCCATATGATCTTTGATCGAGTCATCTACTTCGAAATTTGGGTTCAAAATCAGCAACATACACGAGGAAGACTCTTATTAGAAATATTGATTTTCCATCAAAATCCAGATCACATCAGCTAATATGAAGTTTGGGCTCGAAGACCGCAATATACACGTACAAGATTCTAATTGGAAATGTTTATCTTAAATATGATACTTGATCGCCTCAACTACTACGAAGCTTGAGTTCTAACTGAACAATATACGCGAACAAGATTCTAATTAAACACGTTTATATGTCATATGATCTTTGATCGTATCACTCACTGTGTAGCTTGGACTCGCAGTCCGCAATATCGACGAACAAAACTCTCGTTTGAAGAATTTATTTCTCATATGATCTTTGCTCATATGCTCTATGCCAATGGTTCCCTCCAACGTCAACCGTATAGTCGAACAGAGCCATGGTTCAAAGAATTTATTTTTCATATGATCCCTGATTATCTCTCCTACGATGATACTTCGATTCAAAGTCAACAATATACACAGGCGAGATTCTACTCGGCGATAGTTATTTCTCATACCATCCTTGATTACCCCAACTGTTGCGAAGCTTGGCTTGACAGTCAGCAATATACACGAACAAGACTCTTATTGGAAATATCTCTTTGACATATGATACTTGATCACGTCCCCCATTACGAAGCTTGAATCCGAAGTCACCATTACACACGAACAAGACTCTACTTCGATGCATTTATTTCTCATATGATCCTCGATTACGTTACTGACCGCGAAGCTCGGATACGGAGTCAGCAATATATACTAACAAGAGTCTGATTGGAAATATTTATTTGTGACATGATGCTTGATCACGCCACCTACTGCAAAGCTTGGGATTCTATTCCAAGAATATATGTATTACAAAATTCTTATTGAAAATATTTACTTTTCACATGAATGATTACATCATCTATTGTCATGCTAGGATTCCAAGTCAGTAATATACGCGAACACGATTCTACTTGGAAACATTTATTTGATATATGATCTTTAATCACATCATCTAGTGCGAAGCTTAGCTTAAACCTCAGCAATATACTCGAACAGGAGCCTTGTTCAAACAATTTATTTCTTATATGATCCTTAATCACGCCACGTACTGCGATTCCTTGTTTAAAAGACAGAAACAAACGCGAACAAAATCCTGTTTGGAAATATTTATTCGTCCTGTTATTCTTGATTATATCACCTACTATGAAGCCTTCCTTAAAGACCCCCAATATATTCGAACGCAACACTTCTTCAAAGGATTTACTTGCTATATAATCCTTACTTACATAGTCTACTACGAAGATTTCCATAAACCTCAGCAATGTACTCGAACAGGACCCTTGTTTAAAGAATCTATTTCTCATATGATACTCAATCACGTCACCTATTGCGAAGCTTTGCTTAAGCGTCATCAATCCATATGAACAAGACTCTACTTGGAAATGTTTATTTGTCATACGATCTTTGATTACGTCATCTACCACTAAGCTTTACTTAAACATCAGCAATATGGCCGAATTGGACCCTGGTTCAAAGAATTTATTTCTCATTAAATTCTGAGTAACGTCATCAACTACAATCTTTGGCTTAAACGTCAGCAATATACACGAAGGAGACTCTTTTTTTTTGAAGTATTTATTTGTCATATGCTCTTTGCTCGTATTACATACGGCAACGGTTTACTGAAACGTCAGCAATGTATGCGAACACAATCCTTGTTCAAAGAATTTATTTTTTAAATGATTCTCAATCACGTCACCTACTGCGGAGCTTGCTTAAACGTCAGCAATTCACACGAATAAGACTCTAGTTGAAAATATTTATTTGTCATAGGACCCTTGATCACATCACCTGCTGCGAAACTTAGTTTAAACGTTAGGAATATACTCGAACAGGACCCTTGTTCAAACAATTTATTTCTTAGATGATCCTTAATTGTGTCACGCACTGTGACCCTTGCTTAAACGACACCAACATACGCGAACAGGACTCTACTTGGAAATATCTATGCATTCTATTATCGTTGATTACATCACCTACTACCAAGCTTTCCTTAAATGTCAATAAAATAATCGAAAAGAGCTCTACTTCAAAGAATTTGTTTGTCATATGATCCTTAATCATATTACATACTGCAAGGTTTTCCTTAAATGTCAGCAATATAGTCGAAAGGGACTCTGCTTGAAAGAATTTATTTGCATATAGTCCTTGATCGTGTGATCTACTGCGAACCTTTGCTTAAACGTCATCAATATACACGAATACAACCTTTGTTCAAAGAATTAATTTGTTATATGACCTGGGATTTTGTCATCTACTCCAACGCTTTGCTTAAGCACCAGCAATATACACGAACGAGATTCTGTTTGGAAGCATGTATTTATTATATTCTTTTCGTTCATGTTACTGTCGCAACGGTTGCTTGAACGTCAGCAATATACACGAACAAGACTCTATTTGGAAGCATGTATTTATAATATGCTCTTCGTTCATGTCACTTGCTGCAACGCTTGTTTGAACGTCAGCAGTATAGTCAAACAAGACGCTGGTTCAAAAAATTTATTTATCGTATAATCGTTGGCTACGTCACTTAATGCGAAGGTTTGGTTAAACATCAGGAATATACGCAAACAGAATCCTTTTTGAAAGAATTTGTTGGTCATATGATCCTTAACCACACCACCAGGTACGAAGCTTTGGTTCAATGCCAGCGATACCAGTGGAGAAGACTATAGTTGCAACTATTTCTTTATGGCATCATCCTTGATGAGGTAACATGCTACAAACTTTTTCTTAAATGTCAACAATATAGTCGAATAGGACCCTTGTTCAAAGAATTTATTTGTCAAATAATCCTTAAGCACACTATCTACTGCGAAGATTGCCATCGAAGAGACTAGTATACGCGACCAAGATTCTTCTTCAATGTATTTATTTGTCATATGATCCTTGATCATGTCACCTACTGAGAAGCTTGGATTCGAAGGAAACACTATACACGAGCAAGACTCTGGTAGGAAATATATATTTGTCATATAATCCTTGATCATGTCACCTATTGTGCAGCTTTGGTTCGAAGGTAGCAATATACACGAACAAGACTCTACTGGTAAGTGTTTATTTGTCATATGATCCTTCATCATCTCATCTACTACTAAGCCCTTGATTGGAAGTCAACAATTCACACGATCAAAGCATTTATTGAAAATATTTATTTGTCATATGATCGTTGTTCATGTCTCCGACTGCGAGGCTTGAGTTTGAAGTGAGCAAAATACGCGAACAATATTCTACTGGAACCTATTTATTTGTGATATGATCTTAGATTATGTCACCAACTGTGAAGCTTGGATTGGTAGATAGCAATATACACGAAAAAGACTCTCCTTGAGGATATTTTTTTGTGATATGATCTTTGATTACGTTACCTACCGCAAAACATGTGTGTCGAGGCAGCAACATACACGAGCAAGAATCTCATTTGAAATATTTCATTGTCGCATGATCTTTGATGTCCTGAAGTACTGCAATACGTGGGTTCGAAATCAGCAATATACACGAAGAAGACTCTAATTGGATGTTTTTAATTGTCACGTGTTCCTTGATCAGGTTACGTACTGAAAAACTTGGGTTGGCTGCCACAATTTACATGTACACAACCCTACTTGAAAATATTTACTTTTTATATGATCTTTGATCAGGTCATCGTTTGCGAAGCTTGTGTTTTATGTCAGTAAGATAGAAGAATAAGACTTTGTTTGGAAATATTCATTTGGTATATGACCCTTCATCAAGTCAGATACTTAAAGCTGGAGTTCAAAGTCTGCAATATATACGTATAAAACTCTTATTGGAAATATGTAATCTTCATTTGATCCTTGATCATGTCATCTGCTGCGAAGCTTGGGGTCGAAGTCAGCAGAATACAGGCACAAGACTATAATTGGGAATATTTATTTTTTATACAGTTCTTGTTTAGGTGAACTAATGTGGAGCTTCAATTGAAAGTCTACAATATACACAAACATGTCCCTGTTTCAAAGGATTTATTTTTCTTATGATTCTCAGTCGTGTCACCTACTTCGAAGCTGAAATTCGAAGTCAGCAGGATACACGTACAAAACGTTTCTTGGAAATATTCGTTGATCTGTAATCGTTCAACACATAAACTAACGGTAAGGTTGGGTTCGAAGTCAGCAACATAGAGGAATACTACTCTTATGGGAAGTATGTCTTTTTGATATAATCCTGGATCCTATGAGCTATCGGCAAGCTTGTTTGGAAAGTAAGCAATGCAGATGAACAAGATTCTTATTGGAAATATTTATTTGTCATATGATTCTTAACGATGTCATGCAGTGTGAAGCATGGGTTCGAAGTTCGCAGTATGCATGAACAAGACTGTTATTGAAAGTATTTGTTCGTGATGGCATTGTCGATCGTATTACAAACCGCAATGGCATGCCTTGACGTGAAGATTATAGTGGAAAGAAATGGTTGTCATGGTCAGTCATTTTTCATATTGCCCTTGTTCACGTCAGCATCTGAGATACTTTCTGTTG
>CAJNOL010002351.1:0-23749 GCA_905250125.1 Rotaria sordida | reverse complement strand
CACACCCACACCCACACCCACACCCACACCCACACCCCACACCCACATCCACCCACACCCACCCACACCCGCACACCCACAATCAGCCATGTTTTTTGGGTGTTTTCAATGTATTCTATACGAACCAAAATAGCTAGTATTGGTAAAAATTTATCTATTATTTTGCGTTTTAGTCACTACAACAATATTCACTAGTTTATTCAAGTGTCTAATCATTAAATACTATGACATATGATGATACAAATTTTGAAATAACTATAATTGTCTATATTTGTTTTATCAGTCATTAAAAAAACAAAAAATATCATTTTCATTATTATTTATTTTTCTAATGGCACTCATTTTGACTAGGTAAATACGAGCTGTTTTTAAAATGAAATTAAATTCCTTTTTTAAGTTATCTTAAATGACTGTTTTACCATGAAAATAAACAGCGTATCTTATTAGAAATTTTCAATAAAATATCACGAAATGTTACGAATTTTTATATCACCAAATGTGCACAATAAAAATTTACTACTTTCAATATATCTCAGATTATAAATGGTAATCTAATATAGATTTATTTCTTATATTCAATATTGTTTCCTTTTAGAAGTATTCTAATTTTTATTATCAAATATATCTTTAACAGTCAGTGTTTTTTTTCCTTATCATAATTGTTTTGATAATAATACAAAAAATGGCGGCCATTAATTCGATTTTGAAAATTTTCAACAAAATTTATCATCATAATACTTTAAATATTTATTAAACATTTAATATTATCTGAAATAATTATCATGGTATGGGAAAATGATATGTCAACACAACCCGTTTTAACAGTGAATAGCAGATATATGTATAACTCTAAATCTTCAATTTAAAGAGTCCTCTCAAGCAAAAAAAACTAATGAAACGTTCTCACTAACACTTTTTTCGTATAGTGACCAGGAAAAATTCAGATAATTTTCAATATATCCATAAATAAAACTTCAATAACACCATTAATTGTTATTTTTATTATTTGATAGTACTAATTAATTACTTGAAATAAAACTTACATAAATTATAACACTACTGGTTTTTTTCACAATATGGTGACAAAAAAAATACTAGATTGTCTTTATTAATCGAAACGGCCACATACAAGCTACAATATGGTTATACTATTTTAATATAAATGAATTCATATACCATTTCAACAATAAACATTTATATTTGTGATTTTAAAATCACATATTGATAAATTCATTTTTGTCCTGTACAGGATCGGTGCTTCGTACAGAAAGATATTTGATGATTTTTCATCGCACTGTCTTAGGTCTATAATGAGAAGACAGAAGGTCCCTAAGGTCTGTAAGGGGCGGGTCTGGGGGGGGGGGGGGTATGTCTGTAATGTTCTCTTTCTCCGTTGCTATGTGTCTATAATGGGGTGCGGAAGAAGCTGCCAAACCTCGAACTTAAAACTTACACTCACTATTTTCTTCGAAAACATACGTGAGCTTCACAAAAAAGATTGTTTTGAGGGGGAGGCTTCTTTGCCTCAAAAAATAGCATAAAAAGTTGTTTTAAAAAAACTGACCTCAGATTCGTGTTCCTCGACCACGAAAACCCTTCGGTCAACCCTTATAAAAAAATTTCATTTTACAAAAAAATGATTCTTTGTTCCAAAAAATAGTACAAAAAATATTTTTTAAAAAAACTGACCTCAGATTCGCGTTCCTCGACCCCGAAAACTCTTCGGTCAACCCTTATAAAAAAATGGTTCTTTGTCCCAAAAAATAGTACAAAAATTTTTTTTAAAAAAACTGACCTCAGCTACCCTAGTATGAATGTTTTCTGAGGTAAAATACAAAGAATTTTCAAGGATAAAATTTTGCTGCAATCTGATTGGATTAGGCAAACAAACAAGCAAACAAACAAGCAAACAAACAAACAAACTTTAAGCATTTTTAACGACCCTATAACCCTTTCTTTCAGAAAAGGGAACAACAATTTGATTGTTCAAATTCTTTTTTGGAATATATAAACGACCAGCTGACAGGCGCTTAATTACAAAAGTGAAGATAGCAACATGAGCAACCAAGTAAAATAATGTGTAAGGCCATGTAAGAAGAAAAAACAGGACAAAAATCAATACTATAAAATTTACCAAGGAAAATATGATTGATTGGGATTCTGGCTCAGCTAGAAGAGTTTTAAAGCCTTTAGAAGAAAGCCACAAATTCATCTTCAAGAACTCTTCAATATACAACGACAAAGTGAGTATTAATGATAACTTTGTTGGTTTGTTGTATTGTACTTTCTTGTCTTGTATATCTTTGTAGTGGTAAGAAGAATGAGCAAATAAGAAATAAAAGAACGATTCATTTTTATGTCGCTGCATTGTTTTCTATATCTCATTGGATGACGTACGGCACGTTGTTAGTAGTGAATCATGAACTTTTGACGAAAAAAAAAACAACATTCAAAGAACGAACGAATGATGAAAGAACAGAAGTGTGCTAGCTGCGACACTATCATTCAATTTTATAAAAACACAACGATTAAAGCAATAAAAAACGTCTGTATAAATTTGAGTCATATTATTTCTATGGCTTACTCATACGTTACTTATCTAAAAGATATCATCATAAAATAGCTGTTGATTATCAAATGGTATTCCTAATAAGTGTTCAAATTGTTGTTTTAAATGAAGGGTGTGGGTGGTGACCTCTCCATATCTACATCCACACCCTTACAATAGGTTGTACGATAAAAAAATTGATTCCATCTTATGTATATCGATCTTCATTTCACAGTTTAGTCGGCGCATGAGCAATTTTTTAAATAATTTATGTCGTCGAAATTTACGTTTCTAACATTTGTATTAATTCGTGAGTAATCTGTGAAGTAATCTGCGAGTGAAAAGAAAACGAGATTCTACGGTTACTATTCCAATGTAACCATAGTTCATTGGATTAACAAAAGAAAGAAAGAAAACGAGACAATATCATCGATGGAATGAATGATATCTATCAACAGATGAATTACTATTAGTTTTTGAACAGAAACAGTAATTCTACTATTGACACATGTAATCCGTTCAATCGATTAGAAGGGCCAAATGTGATCTTAACCTGAAATAAGATGAATCTGTACATAGAACTGAAAATTGACTTTTTTCTCCTTCCATGATAACCAGGTAGTGTTAATCGGCTTGTTTTTCCCTTTTTTTACTCTTGACTGTCTTGCCTGATTTAACGAAAAAAACCGTTCTGTGAGTTTATGTTATAAGTATATATCAGGTAATGAAACTTGGAAATTATTCAAAATTTTATCTCGTTTATTGACACGTATAAAAAGACATAGATAATTCTATTTTTTTTTATTGAAGAAGCTATTTCATAGGAAGCTTTGGTGTTTAACACATGATCAAAAAAGTTTGCTATGTCTTATTTATACCACTTAAAAGAATTATCTTTTCAATTGGAGGTATTGTTTGAACTAATGAAACCGTTTTAAATAAGAGTAGCATACAGTTTCTATTTCAGTTTCCTTTATTGACCAATTTGTCGATAACAATTAGTATAATTTGAGAAAATATTGGCTCGACATCAATTCTTCTTGACATGCAGTCGTGAATAAATCCTTGACCTGTCATGAAATTGATCAATATATTATTGTCTCTCGACAAACCATCTCTCTAGATGATTAGTTTCGTTTCGTGAAAAATCACAGCCTCATCATTGCGGTCGTCTTTGAAATTCTTTGCAGCTCTCATCCTTATCCAGTTAATTTTCGATGAAATGGAAGTGCATTGTGTGAATAAAGACACCAAAGTCTCATTATATAGCTTTGTAAAATTATTACTATGGTAGTCAAAACATCTCCCAAAGCTGAAACAGAATGTTGTTAATCAATAGCTTTTATGATGAGTAGAATGCAAGTCGTTGTAGAATTTGAATTCTTCTATTAGTCAATTACTTGCCTGACCTCATTAGCATTATAACTGTTATATAGATGTATATACCGAAATTTCTTATATGTCATACAGAAAATCACACTTCGATATTATTTCACGTACATAACTCATTCAAAATTGAAGTAATTTGGAAAAAGTATCCTTTATTCAGGACGTTGGTACTCAAAGGATTAATGTGTGAAGTAGCTGAATGATCGAAAAAATCTGTTGATATAGCGAATAGTATTGCTATTACTGCACAAGATTTAAAAAATAGAAAATTAATTGATAATGATGCTAGAACCCATTGGGTCCAACAATTTTTGGGCCTGGACCCGATGAGTTCGACTATTGATCGACTTATAGTTAATACGAAAGAAGATACATATAAATATCCAGATATAGTTAACGTAAAGCGAGATAATATTAGTCGAGTACTTTTCATTCCAACTGAATAAAAATAAAGACTAAAATGATATTTTAGATGAACTTTATTGACTATGTTTTTTCTTTTGTTTTGAGAATCGATTTTAATATTAACGTGTTTTTTAAAGTTTATTTATTGAATGAATTTAATACAAACGACAGTATGACTTCGAAAGTTTTTCCATCAACGTCCAACTTTTTGTAAGACTATTAGCATTGCTCCTAATTGAGCTTGTACAAGATTACGAATACGAATAGGTGTATAAGGTAAATTTTGCTCAATATCATTAATCCAATCATCAAGATGACTTTCAAGTTCAATTCGAGCATTTTCAAGTAATTTTCTATCTGCTGATGGTTGTTCCATTTGCCATATGATTGCACGATCTAACATACTAGCGATCAACATTTTATAAAACACCGAGATATATAATGCATCCGCTTGACTAGCAACAGTAGCTGGTACAAGAGTAGAATTATCATTTAGTACAGCTTGACGACGACTAGCAGCAGTTGTATTATATAATTCTAATAATGAACGAGATGCACGATAGAATGACGAATTAAATGTCATTGCTGGTTTGATTTGTGTCAATAAATCCATTAGAATAGCATTACTTTCATTGTCTTTATCAAGTCCTTGAAGAAGTACATCACGTCGTGTCACATTTGGAATGATTGTATCATTTTTGACCATAGGTGATTGAAAATATGGTAATTCTGCCATGAGAAATATCGTTTTATTCAGACCAATTTCTTCAAGATAATCAAAACTAGTACCACCACCACTCATCATTGTTACCGGATCGCTATGAGTATATTTCTCATAATAATCGTATGCACTCGGCAAACTTAATGGACTAAAAATCGCAGATTCATATCGAATGACCCAAGGAGCTTCAGCTTCACCTTTAGCTAAGAATAATCCTAATGAAGATGGAAGACGTTCTAATTGAGGAAATATATCAAAAAGAGGTTGACTAATATAATAATACATGCCACCAAAACCCGAATTATGTAAACCATAAACAAAATCTGGTTGAATTAATCGAATTGCATACATTAATGCTTGAGTTTCATTTGAAGGTGTTGTCCAACTATAATTTTTATATGTAATTGGAAAAGTCCATTCGACTTGTTCTTCTGTACGTGGTCGATAAAAATTTCGTGCATAATTACGAATAGTAAATGGACCTGAAAACCAACCTTCATTAAGTCGCGTTCCATCGGGATCAACACATGGAATCAAATGCCAAGTATATGTAAGAAGTAATTGAGGATAATCAATTAGAGCATTAAGTAAAAAGTCGATTAGAAGAGATCCAATTGGTTCATTTGGATGTGGACATGCATAAAGTAAGAGAGATTTACTTCCATTACCCATTGTTAACATTGGAATGGCTTCACCATTTTGAGAATAGCCAATGTTTTGATATTGTACAAAGGATGTATGATTCAATGCGACAGTGCGTGAATGATTGTAAAGTTCATCAACAGTGAAAAAACGAGAATAATCTGGAACACTATCCATTAGACTATCATAGATTGATGTCAATTGTTTAGCTTGAAAAGAAATCATAGAAAATAATTTCTTCTTTCTTCGAAATATATTTCAACTAAATTCTTACCTTCAATTGTAGTTTTTATCCACAAAGATAGTCTAAAGAAATAAAAAATCCATTAATGAAATCTCTTTTTAGAAATCTTTTTTTAACGTACAATAATATGTTTAGAAACATTATTTCATATAATAGACACGTCAAGATATAAACGACTGACTCTTCGTCGATGTGTAAGGATAAAAGAGCGAACAGCTGATTAGTTTTTCAATAAGTAATCTATATAAAAATAAATAGTATAGAATAAACCAGTATTTTAACGATTAATTCTAAGCGTCGTATGTGGTTGATATTTTTATCGAGGTACAAAGATGAAATAGGTATCAAAACTATATTATATCATTCTGTTTCACCTAAAGTCTTCGAGCATTTTCTTTGTTCTTCTTTCCACATATTTTATGATATGTGAGATAGTAATTCACTTTCATAGGATTCCTTCTAACAAGGGAACATCACCAAGTGTGTTCCGAGGATTTCAATGGAAATCATATGGATGTGTTGACCTAAGTATACCTACCTCGCGTGGGTGTGGATGTGACTGTGGATGTCTGTTTGCGGGGTGGTTGTTGATGAAGGGAGCAATCACATTCACACCAGTGTTGTCACCTTTTGAAGTCCGAAAAGCAGAAAGACAGCAGAAAGTATGTTTATGATATGAAACTAACTGGTAGCTCGTAATAAAAGAGGGTTTCAGTATTTTGTTAACATCTTAAGTGTTATCTTATCGCTCACGCTTTATTTTTTTATCAAAAGATTCACCTTCTGCTTCTGCGCAAATTGCATATTTCGTTGTAAAAATACTTA
Source organism: Rotaria sordida (assembly GCA_905250125.1). Taxonomy (NCBI): domain Eukaryota; kingdom Metazoa; phylum Rotifera; class Eurotatoria; order Philodinida; family Philodinidae; genus Rotaria; species Rotaria sordida. Next base: position 16,975 of record CAJNOL010002351.1, on the reverse strand, counting down.
TTTCTTTCTCTTTCGATATCACCACAATTTAAAAACAGCACTGCACACAACTTTCAAAATCTGTATTTTTTTCAATTTTTATCCAAAACATCCAGTCCTTAGATTAGACTTATTATCATTGGTCGCGCCATATTCTTCATCCAGCAATAAAATAAACTGCCTTTGGTACGTTGATTGAAATGAACCAATTTATCTCTTCAGTGGCGAACAAATTATACCCAAAGTAACAGAATTAATTGAAAAACTGGACATTTTGGAAAAATGTTGGAAAAAAATGAAGACTTTGAAAGTTATGTGTAATACTTGTTTTAAATCACGATGATGTTGAAAGAGAGATAAGTGTTTTTTACAACGAAATATACCAATTTCTACAGAATCAGACAGTGAATCTTTCGATAAAAAAATAAAGCGTGAACGGCAAGATACCGCTTAAGATGTTAACAAAATACCGAGGCCCTCTTTTATTACTAGCTACCCGTTAGTTTTAAATTTTAGTTTCAGTATACTGATCACTCGTATTGTATGGCATCATAAAACACAACCAATTAACAAATAGACAGAACCATTGAACACGTTTTCTTTTTAAAGAGTATTCTTCATCTGATTTAAGAGCTTTTGGCAAAACCTGTTTACCTAATAAATATTTATCCATTACAATGGATGATAGGGAGAAATTCAGAAGAATTGTTGATTAAATCATAGCATTTAAAATTTTTTTCTTTCTTATTGCTCATAAGATTATCAATATTAGCTTTTTATTAGCAATGTTCGGGAAAATGTTGATGACGAATGATAAATGTTAGTTGAGACGAATCAAATTTATATTCTTTTAAAGATGATTAATATTCGACGGCTTTGAACCATTCTCTGTTGAAGATAATTCTATTCAATTTCTGTTTTCTGGTTTAACTCCTGATGACATAATTATTACTTCAGCAACTACCACTGCTTTGTCAATATCTTCTTCGCTATTGAGTAAACAAACGAAAGAATGTATATGTTGATGTATATGAATTACATGAGTAATTAAAATGCGATAAAAAAAAGCATAGGTAAAGAATTGATTTAAAACTAAATATATAGGTTGGTAGTTGTTTGTAGGCAGTAGAAAATAAAAATCATCTGTACCAAATAGAGAGAATTAGAATGGCACAAGAATATTAGTAGTTTTTGATACAGCTTTTTTAAAATAATTATGGAAACGAAGGTATTTCAGGTGGAAAATGTTGATTGAAATAATAAATAACGCCCTATCAAAAAAAGCAGAAACGACAGAAAAAAACAGAAAAAACTTCAATAAGCAGAAGAGGTGACAACTCTGATTCATACCCACACCCACACCCCACGCCCACCCACACCCACATCCACACCCACACCCCACGCCCACCCACATCCACACCCACACCCCACGCCCACCCACATCCACACCCACACCCCACGCCCACCCACATCCACACCCACACCCCACGGCCACCCACATCCACACCCACACCCCACGCCCACCCACACCCACACCCCACGCCCACCCACATCCACACCCACACCCCACGCCCACCCACATCCACACCCACACCCCACGCCCACCCACATCCACACCCACACCCCACGCCCACCCACATCCACACCCACACCCCACGCCCACCCACACCCACACCCACCCACATCCACACCCTTTCTTGAATTCAGAAAACTGTTTGAATTTAAACTATCTTATCATATCAAGAGAATTCAATGGACTCAAAACATGTGAAATCTTTATTCATGCGAGCTATACAAATTTTCAGATTTCCAATTCAATTGACGCCATAACAGTAGCAAATTCATTCCTTATGTATAGGTCAACAGAATCGATATAGTTGAAATAGGCAGTGATTCAAGTTGAGATTTTTCTTCAAAATAAAAAGTTCTTTGTTATTGATCTATTATTTATAACAATAACTTATCACCCAGTGCCGAATCATATACTCGAATTCATCTTTCGTCTTCTTGTTTTCTCACTTCTGCATTCTGCTCACTAATCTGAACAAAAATGAATGAATAGACAAAACAGAGTAGATATGATTAATGTGAGCATGTTTTGGACTATTCCAAACATAATTGGAGGACATTCCTCGCGAAATGACTGGTTATGACGAGTAGTATGGACATTTCGGACGTCCTCATTTATTTATTGTCTAGTTGGGACAATATATATATATATATATATATATATTGATAACTACTGGCAAAAGGAAGTCACTATCTCTTGATAAAATAATGCCTCCACCATATGTTATTGAAACATGCAAACGTAAATCACGCGAGCATTATGTCATTGTTGTAATAAAAATCTTTGTCCTGATCATTTAAAAGAACATGATGATTCAATAAATTCACAAATACATCCCCTTGTTGATGAAATTAATAATCTTGATAATCAATTATTGGTATTAAATGTTGATGAAATCATTGATAAATGTCGTCAAAAATTAGATAAATGGCGTCATAATTCTCATAAAGAAATTGATCGTTTTTATGAAGAAAAATTTCAAGAATTACAACAACGTTGTATTGAACGATTTAGTCAAAAACGGAAAAAAATTCATCAGTTAAAATTAAAAACAAATGAACTTATTCGAGAACAAGAAACTACCTATGATAATATTTCTTCATTTTAAAGCAATTATTAATGATATCAAACGTGACGTTAACCAATTTGAAGAAAATGGCATTTTAGTTGATGTTCATCCTTTAATTGTTAACAACAATTTGATTTATATTGAAAAATGGACATTGAATGAAATTGATATATCAACTCTTTCGTCTCTTTATCGAACAATCGATTGTTCTAATAATGATTGGCCTGTATTAACTAGCAATAATCGATTTTTACTATTGGATCAATATCCTAATTTATGTTTATTTGATAAAGAATTAACTATTGTAAAACAATGTCCATGGAAATATGATCGTATTTCTGATATGTGTTGGTCTTCAACATTAAATTGTTTTATTATGGTTACAAATAAAAATGGAGTTTTTCAAGTTAATGAAAACTTAACATTAATTCAATCTATTGAAACAATCGAGAAGAAGGATTGGTTGTCTTGTACATGCTCGGATGTATCTCTATTTCTTACGACTAATGATGGACATTCTGGTATTTTTGAATTCAATCTTTTATCATCATTTCGTTTTATTAAACAATGGAAATTTCCTCAAATTTGTAATAAAGATGAATTTATTTATAATATTGCTTATAATAATGGAACACTTGCTTTATTAATATCATGCCAATCCTTTAAATATTATTCCAATAAAATAGTACGTATAGAAGTTCGATCTTCATCAACACTCGATCAACTTTGGTCACTTCCTCTTGATATAACATATCAGGGTGGACGAGTCAATCGTATTTGTTCACTTACATGTGATGAGTGGCTTGTAATCGACCATAAAACATCACATCTTTTACATATTAATAAAGATGGAAAAGTGAAAGCAAAACGTTCATACGAACCAACAGCTCATAATGCTATTTTATTTGGTTCAAACATATTGGCTATTAGAACTACAAATTGTCTTAATTTTCATCGAGTATAATTGTAAAACTGTTTTATGTAATTTGTTTTTCTTTGTTATTATTCATGATTAATAAATATCTCTTCGTTATAAATTCAACTGATTCTATCAGAGAATATACTTAGGTGTATCCAAAAGTAATGTCGCCTTTATCTCATTTCTCTATTAAAAGGTCAAAAGAAAATTCTTTTTTTATAGAAAGATAGAGAAAATGAAGCTCTATTTTTCTATACTATTTGATCCTACTTCAGCTAATATCATAGTAATAAATTTTCGATGCCAACTGTTTTTGTGTAAAACTTAACTAACGCGGAGGCCACAATGAATAGTCACATTTTGTATTTTATTTTTTCATCTAGTACGTTTTATCAAAAATCAAATATACCAGAAGATGCAGCGTGAAAAGCTCTACAATTCATAAAGAACAGTTTGTTTTTATTGTGTACTTTTTGTTTTCAAAAAAAGAAAAATTCTGTGTGATCAACTTTCGCAACGGTGAAAGTTGGTCTCACAGAACTTTGAAAACAAAAAGTACACAATTAAAATAAACTGTTCTTTGTAAATTGTAGAGCTTTCCACGCTGCATCTTTTGGTATATTTCGTTTTTTAAGAAAACGTATTAGATCATAAAAATATGAAATAAGGAAAAAAAGTTTTTCGCTTGTGTAGAAAAAATGACTTTTCGCAACAGCCACAATTGGTCGCACAGAGGTTTGCTTTTTTTCAAAAACAAAAAGTATACAATTAAAATAAGCTTTACTTTGTAGTTTGTAGAACTTCCCACGCTGCATCTTTTGGTATATACCGGTTTTTATTAAAGTGTATTAGAAACGCGGGTATTCATAATGGCCTACTGGTTAGTTAAGTTTTACACAAAAACATTTCGCATCGAAAATTTATTACTATGATATTAGCTGAAGTAGGATCAAATAGTATAGAAAAATAGAGCTTCATTTTCTCTATCTTTCTGTAAAAAAAGAATTTTCTTTTGACCTTTTAATAGAGAAATGAGATAGAGGCGGCATTACTTTTGGATACACCTAAGTATTAGTACTATGATACGAATGATCAAAGGATAACTATTAGATTGTCTAAACAAATGTCTGTTATATAATTCTCACATACGTAGAGTGTTCTAGAATTCAGTTGAGACTGATCTCAATCGTGTCTACTGAGAAAATTTTGTATTCAATTATATTATTGATCATAATCAAAATATCGAATTTGTATATATATAGAACAAAAGTATATGGTTTTATATTGTATATTGTTAATGATGCGTGATGAAAAACGATGTATATATGTATTTATTGGATTTCGATCATAGAGAGTAATTTTATGTGATCATTTTTCTTTGTTTTCGTTTTTTTGCACATATAAATTCTATATGAGATTGGTCGATGAAAATGGTTATGATTTGTAATCACAATTTTTATATTCTTCATTCTGATCTATTCATATATGTTACAGTTAACATGAGAATTTAGTTGAAATTGAAATGCACGAAATAATAAAAAAAAAGAAAATCAACGGAAAAAACAGAAAGAAAAAATTGTTTCCGATGAATAAAGCTTTGAAAAAGACAAAATATCATTCATTTAAACAATCATTTGTAAAGTCAAAAAATAAAAATGAAACACACTACAGTATTATAGTGGTAGTACAGCTGCCCGAAAAGCAGAAGATACAAGGTTCGATCCCTTGCGAAAGGTGATTATATTTTTGTTCCGTTTTGTTGTCATACCATCACGTTGCTATCTCGTTCTATAAAAAAGACTTTCAAAAAAAAAACCGAGTCATTCGTTGCATTTGGGATAGTTTCAGTATTGATGCTGATAATATTCGATCCGTTGTATTGTTGAGCAATAATTGATCTTGATGTAGAGAGACTAAGTAACGGTAAACATCAAACTGACAAGGTTGTTATCATCCACAAATTGATAAACCAATTTGAGTAAACTGAAAACTTCATTCAATGAATCATAGAGAAGAAATTATATGAAATTTATTGTACTAAAAATGAAAACACGCTTGGCCACCGTATGTTGTAATTAAAAAAAAAGAAAAAGAAGAATTGACACGTAACATTCATTACCAGAAATAATTGAAAGAATGGTATTTGCAAGATAAATTCAAATTACTAGTCCTTTGGAGTGATATACACGATTCCTATAGCATTTCGTTCTTCACTATGAATATGTTTTTTAATTGGCTTGGTCAGAATTATATTTGAATCAGTCGGATCGATTTTCCATTGAATATTTTCATTAATAGTGATATTGTAACTTGCTTTTGGATAGACTAAAGGTGATAGATAAATTTCTGTTGGTTTCTCAATTGATATATCAAGAAAATATTGTAATAAGAATGTTTGTATGTCAACACTATATTCCATGACATTGAGCAAGCCTGTGATAGCACAAGCATAGATTCGTGATAATCACTTGACTGTGGCCATATCACCGTAAACATCGTCCCAGTAAGCCCATGATTGAAAATATCGATCAGCAGCCTGCAAACGTCAATTGAACTGTCCATCACACGTCGGTGAATCGTCACATCCACCAAATTCGGTATTACCGCCTGGCACATGTGTGAATCCAGTGCCCATATACTTTCCATTAAGTCGAACTAGAGATAGAATAAAATATCATATTTTTAATCGTACTTCTTCATTGTTACAAATCTCTCCAAGTGACAGGTTCATAGAAGATTAACGTCTTATTATCAACTGATCAAATCACTTTTGCCAGTTTGTCGTATAATGGTTGAAGATTTTGAGAGCCAGCAATGCCAAGTAAAAGCAAAAATGGATTAACCAAATAATTTCCAATCCATGGTTCATTGATGAATTCGTATCTATTTCATTTTCATAGAAAGACATGAATATTTTGCTAATATGTTAGAAGTGCACATTGAAGAGAAGTCAATTTTCCAAAAGTAAAGTTTGTAACTAGTCTAAGTAAAAACTACGTGTTCTTATTTCTGATTCTTTCTCGCATATTCTTCAAATAAAGAAAAAATCGAATATTGTAGAATGCATTTCAATCGTTCATGAATCAAAGAAGAAAATGTCTTTTTGTAATGTTCATTAATTCAAGTTGACTTTTGTCATGAGCAGTGACTCATACAATAAAGGAAGCAGAAAACTGATAATTTTGAGAACTGATTCTGTATTTTTACGTGCTCAAATGAGAGAAAGAAAAGACCGACTTTGAAGTGATCAAGTAGTTCTAAACAATTTTATTGAAATTCTTTACATTTGTATGAAGCTATGTAGCGGTGTAGCTTCTGGATGTCTTAGATATGAAATTCATTGAATTAAGAAATTCTCTATTATATCTATTTCATTTTTGTCTACGTAAGATGCTCACCCTAATAAATTCGAATATGAACTGAAAGTAGTATCTATCAAACGCCAACAGTTGCACAGTGATCCGACTGCACTATCAACATTGTCATATAAACATTGAAAATCATGTGAACATGCTTCCGTTATATAACTGTATTTATATTTACGAAGAAAAGAAATGAAAGATAAAAATAGAAAAATTTTCATAACTCACCCAAGAAACCAATTGTCAACTTTTTTGAGTGGCCAAGGGTCTTCAAATAAAATTATTATTATTATTATTTTTCACAAAAATTCAATCGATAATAAATACTTGCATGGAGGAGAAGGCGGTAGAAATTTATCATATAATCATGCGGGTATGCCATCATAACTACCCGATCGACTATTCAATACATCTTGATGCATATCAAGTAAGACATATTTTATTGGATTCAAGTAATTTGACAATATCGTTCATTATATTTAAATAGGTATAATTGTATTTTTGTGGTTCTGGTTCAACACCTGCTCACATCATTCTATTATGTGAAATGAATTTAATAAATTTATAAAATAAGGAATATATTTATTATTGTTCCATTGAACATATCCAAGCCGAACAAAATTTAAACCCCATAATGTTGACATATTAGCAACAAAAATGGAATCAAGCAATTTCGATGAATATCATGGAAAGCCTTTGTTGACAAAATTAGCACTATGATAAAGACGTATACGACCTACTTCATCTTTTATGAATGTCTGATCAATGTATATATCAGCTGAACCATAACACAATGTACAGAACAGAAGCAGAAAAGAACAAACAGTGAATATTTCTTGAGACTTCATAAAAAGAAAATGAGACCTGTGTGCATATCCAATGAGATACAGTGGAGTGCAAAAATAATTATCGTTAGACTTTCCAAAGTTCTTCTCACTAGAAGTGTGAGATATTGAGACTTTTTTTATGTTGTTATATTACACAGACACTGTACTCTACAAATACACTAATCACAAAAAGTTTCGCTCTCTCTGCGAGTTTATACGAGATAACAACCTTACTTCCTTGGAAGTGGTTAAATAACTTATAGGTTACACATGAATTTTATTCCATTCTTCGTGTTTGAATCTTTTCAATTCAACAATATCTTGAAGTTTTTCATTCGTAGCAATTCGTTAAATGATCTGGTAGAATAACTCGACTAGTTTCAGACTTGAGCTATCAGGTGGCCAGATAATGATTTCATCTATACAGGACTGGCGAGTCACTTCGTTAGCCTCAATATACCACAGTGCCCCGCTCCTCGACCTTGAAAATTTTATTATAACTAGTATGAGTAGAGGTCTTCATTATACGAGTTGTTTCAAACCTCTTCGCAATAATCCTTACTTCAATAATGTAAGATGATCTATTGATCAGGTGTGGGTGTGAGTATAGACATGGATGTGGGGTGTGCGTGGGTGCGTCGAACAGAACATGTGCAAGCGCCCACTCACCCACACCCACCCAATTTTTACGTTTTTTTTAAATTTCCTAGAGCAGTCGAGAAAGTTCTAGAAGCTTTCATACTAAGGGTATATAAAGGGGGTACAAATATCTTTCGAGCAACAACAAAACTATGGATATGAACGTTGATCTCGAATTAGAAATGAAGATATCTCGTAGAGAGCTTTGAGTGCTTTTGCTTCATGAAATCCGTTTGGATCGCAAAGCAACGGAAGCAACCAACAACATATGCGGCACGATGGGCAAGGATGTGCTCTTCATCCGTACAGCGTAACATTGGTTCAATCAGTTCAAAAATGCTTGTATGGAATTAATGACATCTCATCGCAACTACCAATGGCTCCACAATCTTATTATCGGCGACGAAAAGTGGGTGTTGTATGTTAATCACTTGCGCAAGCGACAGTGACTGCAAGCTGGAAAAACAGGTTTGCCAACATCCAAAAATGACCTTCACCCAAAGCACATTATGGTGAGCGTTTGGTGGGGAGTAAATGGGATTATTCATTGCGAACTTCTTCTAATTGACTGCACCATCACTGGTGATCTCTATTGTGAGCAATTAGACCGAGTTGCAGCAAAACTCCAGGAGAAGCAAGATAGAATTTATTTTTTACATGACAACGCCGGACCTCATATTGCAAAGTCGACGCGTGAAAAATTATTGAAGCTTGGATGGGTTACACTCTCGCATCCACCTTATTCTCCAGATTTAACTCTCACCGACTACCACTTGTTCTCGGACCTCGTCGACTTCTCTTTTTCTACCAGAGCGTCGGCGACAAGTCACAGATAGTAATAGAGCATATATTGTTGGAAGCTAGTTGTATTCTTGAAGTTAAAAAATAAAAGAAATTTTCGAAAAAAAAGCAAAACACTTCTTGCCAACCTAATAGGTTGTGTAAAGGTCAGTTTCAGGTGATACAAAGCCTATTTAAACAACATTCGCAGTTTTTCGTAAAAGATGTGCGAAACTTTAAAATCGTAGAAAGACCACTTTAAGATCACGCAAGCAAGGAGGAGAGAGTACAAATTGAGATCGATACACATGGTTTTTGAGTGTAAACTGAAACTCCTTCTTCTTTGTATAAGGGAGGAATTTCACAAAAGCTATAAAAAGATAGCAGAAGTTTCCAAGAGATTTGTGTGCTCCGATGCCCTGTATCTGATGATGTAATCATAGGTCTCAGCTATCTTCATTCACAAAGTATCACAGAGTGCAACAATATAACAGCGAAAAGCTATATCGCTTTCCATATTTCATACGATATTTTTCCTTCTTTCGCCAAACTGTTTCCTTCAAAAAAAAAGTCAACATCAAAGAAAAAAGGTCTTTTTAATTAAAAACAAGTTCTATAAAAGGTGTATACACTTCTTTTCTCTCAATCATTGTCTTCTTCTTCTTCTTCCGATTTTTCATTTTCTTCTTCTTCAAAATTGTTATTTTCCAATGCATATTGAACCCAATCTTTAAATGTACCAATTTTCATCCATTCAGGTAAATTTAATATTTGCAAATAAATTGTACCCGTTCTCAATCCCAATAGATATTGTTCAACATAATCATCCATACCTTCACCAATTACCAATAATTCACTTTTCATTTCACGAAATTCTTTACTCTTCACAGTCTTTTTATCATTATACACTTTTAAATGTTCTCTTAGATCATCTTTCATAAGACCTTCACCTATTTTATTGTCATCATCGTCTACTAGTTGTTCAAATAGATCATTACACCATTCTTCATTTTCATATGGATGCCATTCAGCTAATGGTAGAAGATCAGTTGTTGGTGAACGATATGAAAGACCAAAGCCCTGTTTCAGACGACCATTATGAATACGGATAGCTTGTTTAATATCCTTTGGGAGTATAATACCGCCAAGACGTCGTTCAGCTTCTTGTATCTCATATTCACTAACACCAGGAATATAACTATTCTGATACTTAGAATTTGATTTAAAATGAGCATTTAATTTCTTCCAGAGTTGCTCATACTCTTTTGAATGTGTTAGTTGTGATAATCGAGATTTTAGGTATTGACCTTAGAATAAACGAAAAGGATTAGTGAGACTCATCCAGGTGGACTATTGCGGCACAATTCACCAACAGCAGAGTTAACTACTCTTATTTCATGCTTAGTTCTGCTGGTCGCGACGTAATCTCTAGCAGTGATTCGCTATTTACCGATTTATTTTATAGTTCTGTTCTCTATAACGGAAAAAGGAAAAAAGAACCAAAGATATAGCTTCTTCTGAGAAAAAATACGAAAGAACGAAAAAATACTTTGTGAAAAACAAAGCTTTTATCATTTTCTTTTATAGTGTTTCCATCTACATGTCGTAAGCCAAAGTTCGGCTTTAATCAAGCTGGGGTTGACATTAGAATCTTGCTGAACGAACGTTTTTTAGTCTAACCGTCGTCTAAATCTCAGAAGGTTTTTGATTTTTGTCCTTTAGGTCCCGTTTCACTGTAGAATTTTTTATTTTATTGAAAAAAAAATGAGAAGAGAAACACTGAAGCAAGATCTTCTCGTTTTTCCGATGAAAAACATTCATTTGTCTTCCTGTAAAATATCTAAAATTCTTTTCAATATCTTGATTCCGTAATCCTCATCTTGTTTTAGTCTGATGACTAGGCTTCAGGCACGATCAAATTTCCACCTTACCATTTTGTTTAACTAAGTCTTTGCTGTCCTGTGTAAGTGCCATTTCAACACCATCATCGAATATGAATCTTTCAGGATGAGCTATAGCAAGTGAGAAGATACGTCATAGTTTTAATACGTATCTGATTTACAAGTATACCTACTCCACAACCAAAGATTTTCTCGAAATTTTTCCAAAACTTTCTTTTCATACTCTTCTTGATTATATATTTCAATTGTAAATGAATTGTGACCATCGACGCAAATAATTAATTGCTTTTCTAGTTCGGTTTTTGCATGTCGCTCATTTATTTTGTCATTGAGACTGTAAGCAAAATGTGTTTTGTTCGACTGATTATCGTGGATAACCATGTAATGACCTAAAAACGATCGAAATACATTTCTTGTGACTTATTATTCTTCTAGATTTTTTTATCTCGAAAGCTTCTTTTCTGGCATGAAGATTCTAGAAAAAAATGGTAGATTTTTGTTTTGTCCGAAAAATTCTTATAATCGTTTGCAAGCTCAAAATATGACAAAATCATAGAAAGCAAAGCCTTTTCTCGCTAGTATTTCATCCTAACGGATTAGAAAACGTTTTAGAAATCAGCAGATTTTTGGACAATCCATTAAGATTTTGAGAATTCGTTTTTATATTTATAGAAGGATCCTTTAAGATTTCTGATTTTAAGTTTTTTTCTAAATCAAAATTTCAAAATTCAGCTCACACTGCATTGGATCCTCCAATATTTCTCAACAAATCTCGCACGTCATATGCTTCGTAAACTCGCAATCACTACAGTAATGCTAGGAGTTATTGTTTTTGCAAAATTGCCATGTACTATTACATGAAAAAACGAACAATACCAGGAAGTGATGTGAAAGAAAAAGCAAAAAGGGAAGGGAATAGAAACTTTTTTGGATTATAATACAAAAAATTGTTATCGCCTTCCTCTTTTTTTGCTGTTTTTCCCTTTTGTAGGCATATGAAGTGCGATATTTGTAGAGGAATATTGAAAGATTCGGTGTAAGGGATAAAGGTAATTTTCAAAATCTTAGTATAATTCTTATGTTCAAATTTTTAAAACTTATTTTTATTTTTTTAGAAAGTCATTTTAAAATTTTCATAAGCGTTCGATTTTTGCTTGCTCAGGCTTGATCCATGCGAAATTAGTTTCTGCAGGTCTGTCTAAGTATCGATTTCTATATTCATAGTATAATGAACTATCTATAGTTGATTAGACTTTCATTTAAAAGCTTTTTCGAAAGAGAATTCGAGCCGATAACCTACATCTCAGTTGACAGAAGCCAACTTACCAACAGCAACTTGACCTACAACATTGATGGTATTTTGATGAGTAACTGATGCTTCGCTACTTGATCCAGTATTGGCTAAGAAAGAAAGGATAAACGAGTTATGTGAACAGACAAGAAAAATTTTAAAACCACCCATTTTTGCCAGTTTTATCCAAGCTAAACAAAATTGTATTAATTGGCCAGCATGACTCAACAATCGACCTAAATTATTAACCGGTCGACTAGAACTAGTACCTTTTTTAGCCCGGTTAAGGTAATGTATAAATTTTGAGTTTTCAAAACTTTCTCGATCAAAAATTCAAAGGTTAACTACAATAGAATATTTTGTTTTTGTAAAAAGCTCGGGAGGTGTTTTGTTCTGCCTTCTTACCCATATTTTCTATTCGAACGTAGTACAGATTTTGATCTTCTTTGGTTTCGGTTTTTGTAAAAATTATGCGTCGTTTAGATGTCTTATCTTGTGTTCTACTCGGTGTTAAAATCATATAAATTGGTCTCTTCTCATTGCCATTGTCGCTATAAATAAAATCAACATGACCACTTTCTAACAGTGTCAAATGTTTTAATTCTTCATTATTGTCACTGCTTGATGCTTGTTCATCGACTGTTTCTGCTGTTGTTCTCGATGAATTTTTCGGTCTGTTAAGTTTCTTTTTTGCAGAGCTTGATTTAGTGGTAGTTGTGGAAGAAGCATGTTTACGTTTTGGAGGCATAGTGTTTTTTGTAGAAGCAAAAACAATATTTGCGAAGAAAATATGTAGAGAAAAAGAAAAACGTATGTGGTTCGTTATTTACTCCATACATTCTCGCTTCCCTTCTCGTTCTGTCTACTCATTTGAGAGTCATAATATGCTGTGTCTTAGAAAAAAGTCGTTTCATTCGTTCTATCAATAGCAGTGCACTTCTCACTATCGACATCTATATGTACATCACGAGCAATGGATAAATCGAAAAGATTTTAATTCATCTTATATTAGAACACGATAAGCAACAAGTGAAGCGGATGTTCTTTTCGAAAGGGGAAAATATTTTTCCTTAATGCACACCACTGAAAAGGATATTCTCCTGGTAACGAAGATAATCAAAATAGACTAATGGGGTAATGTCCTCACTATGTGCTTCAACTTCTACATACGTTTTAATATATGATACCAGTTTGCTGATCTTCATGTGGTGATAACGAAATTTATTTAGTTTTTTTTTCTGCATCATCGAATATTTCTTTCATGTTCAGCAATGTTTACTTTTATTTTAAAGAAAAAATAAATTTAAAAATATAAAAACAAAAATGAGACTTGATAAAAAATGAAAATAAATAAAAAAAAACAAATTATAAAGAATTAGATTATATACGGAATCAACAAAAAAAAAAATAAAAGATCTCGATAAAAATTAATATGTCTATATATAAGAACTTTGTTTTACTTGAAATAGTCTAAAGGACATTAATTTGTGATGACGAAAATATGATGAGTGTGTGCATATGGTTGTCAGATGAGTGTGGGTACAGGTTTTGGTATAGTCTTCCAACATCGACATTCCACATTCTGATGGACATCCAGACCGACACGCACGCGGATACCCATACCCATCTACACTCATATTCTTCATTCCACACCCACACGCGTCCACACTCACATCCACATCCGCAGTCATCTGTAAATTCCCATGGCTGAGATGTAATGTCGGCATCATGGTAGTTTTATACACGCACACATCTTACACCATATACTCTAGTGTCTAGGGAATATCAGCTACTCATTAAGTTCCAACATACATCGTGCGCAATCATTTCGAGTGAAACTTGGCTTATTGTGTACATTATTTCATGCTATTCGTTATTCAGTTTGTGGCTATAAACCCATCACTATGATGAGAAAAAGTAATTTTTTCTTTTTCGTGGAAATTTTTTCTTCGATAAAACATTCGCAATGATCATAAAACGCTGCATTAAGTCATTTTTCGTTTTGCGCAGCATACTGCTGGCCTTAAAGGTTTATTTACATGCATCATCGGAAGTAATGAATTGCGCATGTCGTTCGTCTGCGTTTCTCTCTTATAAATAGAAAAAACTTGTGTAGGATGAAAAAAAAATCAATAGCAGAGAGCAATTTTGTATAAAAGGCGCAAAATGCAGCATCATTTTGTCACAATTTCTCTGTTCCATTCTTGTAGCAGTCAACTGAGCTGAGAAAAGTAAGACTTCCATTGTATGAATCTTGTGCTTTCTTCGATCGCATTTGGTCTTTGGGGTATAGCTTGTATTTCTCTTTGTTTCATTTGGAATTCTATCCAAGTTGCTGCAGAACGGACTATACGAGGACTGCTGTATACGACACGCTATACTACCTTTCACGTCGTTTACGGCCGTAAATTGTCGAAAGTTGACATTTTACCATGCATCGTATTATGACCGTAAATCGACGTGCCGTAAACGTCTAATCATGGTCATCATACGGTCGACAAATTCAGTATCCGACCGTTTCTCAACGTGTCATAATACGGTGCATGGTAAACGGCGAAAAAATCAACAGAAACGATCGTTTTACGACCCGACTTATATCACACTGAGTCGCTTGATTGATTTTGACACCAGCATGAAGGAAAAGTTGCCTAGCGTCTATCCATTTCTAGGTGTATCTCTGAGTATATACATACGGTTAGAAGATAACAAATGCATACGATGAGCTAGACCGATTATCTTTCGGCTGTAGGTGCGGGTGTGGAGTGTCGGTGTGGCTGGCTTGTGGGTGTGGATGTAATAATAGATGCATAACACACTACAACACCCACACTCACACCCACCCACCCGTAAGAGCATTCCAAGGCCTTCAAGGGTTCCGACACGTTGGAAATCAGCCAGTACCATCATGATTCATGTCAATTGCAGCATACCAGTAAGATATGTAAACATTTTTAAGTTTATGGTGAAAATGTATTGAAAAAACCGTCATCTTACCGTTAACAAAAAAAGTCTTTTGTCTACTGACATGTATTTAAAAAATGAAGAAAAAGCTATGGACTTTTGATGCATCAGATTTAACTTATTGCATTAATAACTGTTATAGTCGGAATATTTGAGGACAAGAATCACAATGCACTGTTCAATGGGTCTCGCTGAGTTACGCCCTGCTCGGAAGTAGCTTACAAAAAAATGTGTTATCTATCTTTAAAAATTGCCTTAGAAGCGTTTGATCTAGTCTCTTTTTTTCGGAAATTAACTGTTTTCAATTTTATTTATAATTCACAGAAAAAAGAAATCTCAGATAATAATATTGAACCCAAACTATGGGAAGTGCCTGCGGTTGCCGCAAGAAAAAGCCAAACGTATTTATGCCAATACAAGCAGCACCTGTTTCACAAGAAATTGTTCAAAACCTCGTCGAAGAGAAGGAAATTCCCTATGGCTATGTTCTCTTTTACGCTGGTTGGTAATATGAAGGAACAAAAGCTAAGCTATGGAATGAAAATTGATCCTTTTCTACCTAGGTGTTCGATTTGGTGACGTCTATACGAGTCCCATTTTGACCGTTCATTTGTACAAAACATCTGCCAAACAGACAAAATCACCGGAAGAAGATCGAACGAATTCGTCGCTTGTTGAACAAAAGGTCAATCGAATGGAAAAAAAATACGCGATCAGAGAAGAAGTACAAGTAATCCCTGTCGAAGGTATTTTCAAGATAGATTTCATTACCGATACGAAAACAACTGTTGAGAAGCAAGAGACAATAGAAATTCATCGCGTTGTCGAAGTAGTCAGAAGGGAAAAATGTTGCAAATATTGCTGCAAGTGCTGGTGTTTCTGCAAAAAAAAAAGACGCATTCCACCTCCACCACCAATGCGCCAGACGACGACGACTGAAAAAAAGTCAGGCACACACGTCATCATAGTTACCATGGAATACTCAGCCTACAGCCATCCTGAGACACCATCGAACGTTGAGGTATTGTCACAGCAGCAGCAAGAAACGATTTTCAAGGAAAAATTCAAAACGGAACCGCTCAAATTCTATTTGGTCAATAATGCTGACTTTGACGATGTGGATTTTCATAAAAAATATGTTCAAGCAGAAAATTTGTGTCGCACAGTGATGCATCTGAAAGCATTGAAACCGAAATATCCGAATGAGCAGGAAATTCAGAAAATAATTCATCAAGAACGAGTCGAGCTGTTCGGAGAAGAGCTTAAGCAAGAATCAGACCGCAGAAATGCTTAAGAATCATTATAGTCACAGACCACTTCTGATCCATCTAAACAGGAAGAAAATGAACAATAAAGAGATTTTTGCTACTTTTACATTATTACATATGTACTAAATTTACAAACTAACCAAGATTTCGTGTTAATTACAGCTCGTTCGTAGGACGGGGTGTGGGTGTCGATGTGGGAAGAGAAGAGATTAGCACCCGTATCCACATCCACACCCTCGTACATTTTATGACATTGTTCCAAGTTCCTCAGCAATAGAACTAATTGTTGCTGAAATACAAGTCGCGCAAAATTCCTTTTTGTAAAACTAAATGCTACTGGTAAGATCTGAAAAATTTCTATGATATGAAAATACTACACTCGTCATTAAGGTGTAGAAATGATTTATTC
>CAJNOL010002350.1:4342-40424 GCA_905250125.1 Rotaria sordida | reverse complement strand
CTGTTATAGTGTCTGTAATTGTGCAATATCAATCTCTAGTCAAGATAGATTAGTGTTCTACAGGATTTGTTTTGTGGAATTATATTCTACAGAGATAGATCTTGTATTCACGGTATGTCTTCTGGAGGTATGATATTGCCAATTTACATAATATCAGCTGCCATTCTAATATGAAATTTTATAATTTAATAAGTCGCTCATGATTTTATCTTGAGTTCAAGTTGATTTAACCCTTTGATGGCGAAGCCCGTAAATTTACAGCTTCAAAATTTTGAATAGGCTAGTAAAGGAATTACTCACTAATTCCATCTGTAGTATATAGAGATAACTTGATGAAGCTCACTAGTGACATACTGTAGACACCAGGGGTATCTTTCGTAGGGCACTATCATTGGTTTATATGAAACCGGTCTTTTTAGGATTCAAGAGTGTTCTGTTAAAGTAGTATAAATAAGAGGTAGCTTTATCGTATAAATAATATACAACAGTTCATTAAGATCAGATTAGACAAGTAACGATAGCAATAATCGTTGTTACTAATTAACTTTATACGTTATCATCACTCATTTTTCATCTTTTGCAATTATTTTTGATTATTATGGCATATAGTAGTACAACTGATTCAAATGTTACTGGAACTTTTACAGATTCTGAATTAGATGATGAAATAGATACTAGTTCTGTTTTCGATTCTGATAACGAATCAGATAGTGGAGACGAAGAACAAGATGCAGAAGGATCTTTTGAAGAGCGAATATGGAAAGAGGAGTGATTCGAACCAAAAAAAATTACATTTGACTTAAGTGAATCTGGTATCAGTTCGTGTCTACCAAGGAATGACGAAAATAGACCGCTAGACTGTTTTCGTTTGATATTTGACAATATTCTGATGGAAAAAATTGTCGAGGAGACAAACAAATATCATTTCTATACCATGCTACACGAAAATTTACCTGAACGATACCAAGAAGCAATTGATGCTACTGAACCAGAAATGTATACATTTTTTGCACTTTATATGCTAATGGCTCATACCAAAAAAAAGTCGAATAAAAGACTATTGGTCTACTGACCCTTTGATTGCCACACCTATGTTTCCAGATATGATGAGTGGGGACAGATTTCATTTACTCCTACGATTTCTACACTTCAATGGCAACAAATATTAACCATCTGATCATACATTATATAAGGTCAAGCCAGTAATTACTCATTTACGTGAAAGATTCCGAAAAATTTTCACTCCTTATCAAAATTTATGTATTGATGAAAGCCTGATGTTGTGGAAAGGTCGACTTATTTTCAACAATACCTTCCATCTAAGAGGAGCAGATTCGGGATCAAAATATACTTTATACATGATGTTCGCACTGGAATTATTTTAGACTTCATTATTTACACAGGAGCCACTACTGACATAATGAGATCTGCAGATGTCGGAATTTCTGGTTCAATTGTTGTGACTTTGATGCAACCGTGCTTCGATAAAGGTCATAATTTATTCTTAGATAGTTGGTTCACAAGTCCTGCACTGTTTGAAAAATGACATGCAAGATCAACTGGCACATGTAGTCCTGTAAGAGTAAATAGAGTGGATTTACCCCAGTTCGAGGATAAAATTAAGAGGGATCAACAACTTTCTAAAAGTACAGATAACATGCTGGTACTGAAATGGTACCATAAAAGAGAAGTTATAATGTTATCTACTATTCATCAACCTCATATGGAATTTACTGGAAAAAACGATCTAAAAAGTAAACGACCAATTCGAAAACTAATTTCCATAATTGATTATAATTCTGTAAAGGAATTTATTTTTTCATATGCTGGATTTATCAGTCCTCAACTCATATTTGCTTTACAAAATGGGAACCGAAAAGAAACCTCAATTGATAGATTTCCGTTTACAACTTATACGTGAAATTGTACAAATTTTTATCATACTCAAAAAGCTACAATAGGGCCATCTGTACAGGGCTGTAAACCAACCAGACTCACTGCTAGACATTTTCCTTCTCTTGTACCTCAAACAACGGAAAGAAAAATCCTCAAAAAAATATGTGTCGTATGTGCACATACTAATAGAAGACCTAAGAAGAGAACAGATTCACATTATATGCGTAGAGATTGTGATGTGGATCTTTGTGTAATTGGTTGTTTCGAGGACTTTCATATTTTAGTAAATTATTAGTTTTTCTTCTGTAATGTTGGCAACACAATTTCATATTTTTATGAAAAAAAAACAAGTCCGCCGTCAAAGGGTTAAATAGGTTTAAATTCAATCCAATTCATTTTGATTAGACCTAAACTAGGAGTATGTATGATTCATTAGAAAAGGATAGAGAATAATATATAGATAATTCATTAAAATAGTTCTTGTCTATTTTCCATTTCGTTACATCAATTTTTTAATATTACACTACTTCAGTGTATATTTTTGTACATGCCAGTGCATAAGTGTTTTGTTAAATATTCTGGATAAAACGAGAATGAGGACTACATTGAGTATTCATGCTTTCATTTGCGAGTAAATCTTAGAGAAACAACTCATATGAGTACTCACTAAAGCACTGGAAAAGTTATAATTATACATAAAATCTTTCTAGTACTTGCACAAGTAATTCGAGTACTCGTATTAGTAAGTCGTACTTACTCAATGAGAATTTTCATCAAGATAGTTCGCATGCAAAAGCAAGGAGAGATTTTCAACCTTTTGATGATAAAATATTTGTTGTTTTAAGCATCATCGATCGTATTCAAGAAAATCACTAGATAATGCATTTCTGACATTTAGCATAGACAAGTTTCGAAGTGAACTTCGCTTTGTAGTTTTTCATTTTCTGGAATGTTTTCATTATCGATTGCAAACAGAGAAAAGTTTTCTTCAGACACTCAAAGTATTTTATCTTAGTTAAAATATAAACCAATGCAGTTTTTATAGTCTGTTTAAAAAGTCCGTGCGTGTGACTGTTTTTTGAATAACTCGAGAAAGCAAACAGCTAGAGGCCTGTGGTTTTCACCAATTGAAAGAGGAGGAGTTAGAACGTCTTTTCCTCTGATAATGTGTTGGACGAAATTCTTTTAAAACTGATCATCTTTGAAAAATATAGAAAAGAATGCATGAAAGTGACATACAATACACATGAAGTTTCGATTATGACCTTTGATTTAGATAGAGAAACTTCAGATCTTTAATTCAAGATGCAACGCAACTAGCACTCTAATTGCGTTCTAATGTTGACCAAATGAAATCATGTAGTTACATGCGCAAATAATAGGGAATTTTGCTGATGTTTTACTATGTTTTTGCATTTTTTTGTCAAAACAGCTGGATACTTCGATGAAAATGTAATGAAACGTAAGAAAGTGTATTATGTTTTGAACTATAGATCCGAAGTCCCTCTATCTAAATCAAAGGTCATAATCGACACTTCATGTGTATTGTATGTCACTTTCATGCATTCTTTTCTATATTTTTCAAAGATGATCGGTTTTAAAAGAATTTCGTCCAACACATTATCAGAGGAAAAGACGTTCTAACTCCTTCTCTTTCAATTGGTGAAAACCACAGGCCTCTAGCTGTTTGCTTTCTCGAGTTATTCAAAAAACAGTCACACGCACGGACTTTTTAAACAGACTATAGTAAGCTTTCAAAATCATTCTCATTGGTCTTTGATAAGCGGATCTCGATACCATTTTACTAATAGTACTGTAACAAGTGCGTCATATATTAGGAATGCATCTGTATATCTCGATCTTTTTGCTAAATAAAGGGCATATGAAGTAATGTTTTTCTTGCATAGGATGTTGTAGAGCTGAAGACGTGTTATTATATTTATGAAAATAGTTGTGGATTTGACCGAGTGTTGATAGAAATATGGAATACACCCTCATAACGAATAAAATTAGCCAATCTTGAGGACCTATTGAGGAATGATATACCTTATAGTTTGTACATTTCAACATGATCCTAATATGCAACGTTGTATTTTTCTTCTTGTATGTAAAAACAATGACCTTTCAAATTACGTAGGACAAATCAAAATTCGAATTCCTCTTCTGGACAGCTTAGTGAGCGAACTGATGAAGTCTCTCTTAATATGTATAGTATTAATCAGAATTGAAAAAACTATAAATCATTGTAAACAAAACAACTATGCATTCAATGGAATGATTTTCTATGTTCGTATACAGAAATGCAGTTTCGTAAAAATACATAAACAAATAATTTATTTAATTTCAAAATGACATTTGGAAAAAATTAAGAGAAAGGAGAAACTCATTTGAATAGGTGTCTTTTTAATCTCTACAGTTTAATTCTATCGCCACTTCTGCCACTAATAACACTTCGTGAAATCATTATAATGAACTTTGATGTCCATTTACAGTTGGACTATACATCTTCAGTGAAATGACATTAGTTTCGAATCAAGAGCAAGGAAATACTGACGTTGCATCATCACCAGCATCAATTCTAGGAAAAGAAGTACAAAAAGATCCAGAAGAGAAAAAAATGTTAAGTATTTATGATATACATACAAAATCCAAAAAGAATTTACTACTAGCTATTCTTAGTTTACTTGGGGCTCTATCTACATTTGATGAAGTTGTTTATGTCCCTGCTTTACCAGCACTGATCAGAGATTTGAATATCACAAAAACATTGGCTTTGATATCTGTTAGTCTATATTTATTTGGAATAAGTCTGTCAAGTCTCGTTTGGGGAATGCTATTAGATTATTATGGACGTAAATGGGCAACAACATTTGGGTTTATTGCTTTTATACCAACTTTAGTTGGATGTTACTTTTCACCAAATATTTGTGTATTCTTTATCTTTCGTGCACTTCAAGGATGTTTAGTTTCTCTAATACTAGTCGCAGGACAAGGGACAATAGCTGATATATATCATCCTAGCGAACGTGGAACAGCTTATGGAATATTTTTTGCATCTTATTTTGCTGCTGTATTTCTCGCATCTATAGTGGGTGGTCAATTAGCTGAGCATTATGGCTGGAGATCTACATTTCTATCAGTAACAATAATTTCAGTTGTGGTGTTCATAAGTTATGTATTAGTTGTACCTGAAACTCACCAATATCAAGTAATATGTATGTATCAGAATCAAAGGAACATAACGTTACTTGAATCAGATCAAGTTTCACCACCAAAATTAACGAATCCATGTTTACCGTTGTTGTACTTAGGCGATTGTACAGTTATTCCTTATGTCTTCGTTCTAGTTTGCGGCTTTATAACGTTGAACTGCGGATATATGCTTTTTTCTCCTGATGTATCTAAACCACCGTATTCCTATCGTGAAAGCACAATCGGTATACTTTTGCTTCCACATAGTATAGCTATTTTATCAGGGAGTGTAATCGGAGGTAAATTATCTGATTTGGTAACAAAAAAATCTTTTCAACTGTCAACAATCCCCGAAGAACGTATTGTACCAGGACTAATCTTGTTTGTATTAGTACCCATCGGCTCAATTATTTATGGATGGAGTATTCAATCTGGCGTACATGTTTCGGTACTCATATTGGGGCAAATACTCTACGCATTTGGTCAAGGGGCATCTCGACCTGGTATACTTGCATACTATACAATAAAATATCAAGAGCATGCAGCTAGTATTAACTCAGCAAATAATTTCCTTCAACAACTAACAACATCAATTGTTATCGCATTGGCCGAAAAAATCGTACTAGTAATCGATAATGGATGGTTTTTTACAGTTTTAGCTGTCTGTAACTTATTGGCAACAATTGTTGCGGCTATTATAATCTATAGAAAAGTTAGATTATCTGCAAATCCTGAAAAAAAGACGCTTCTTTAAATAAAAACTTCAAAAAAGAACTTTTTTCAAACGTTTTATGAGTAATCATATCACTGTCTCGCAAAATATCTAATTGTGTTGTCTTTGAATAGAAAAACTTTTGTGAAAGTAATTTATCATTAAAATAAAACGCAAAAGGCTTGTTACTCTTGTTTTTTTGTTGTGTGGCAATATAAGACAGATAACGCTCATCATGCACTGGTCCACTTGATTATAGACGGGCAGAACAGATATACAGATACGCCTGTATGTAACTGTAAAAATCCACAACAGCCATTCCACGTAAGACACGACCAGAACTGCCCAGGTCGAACATGCACGCTCGTAAACGGTCGTTTACGGAGAAAAACGGAGATACACGGAGGTCGTGCACGGCTTCCGTATACAATGCGCGTATGCGGAGCGATGCGATGAGAAACGGATTCCGTAAACGGAGATCGTACAAAAATACCGAATGATTAAAAGATAAACATCTGGGCTCCGTATACGGAGTTATACGACTGCCGTATACGGTCGTATATTACCGTGCGCGATCGTATCTAGTCGTATACGGCTACCATAAGCGTACAATTCAATGAACAACACATTTTGTGCAACTCACATATATTTTTCGAAGAAAAATAGGGAGTATAGGTTTAAATGCGAGATTTTCAGGCTCATCTTTCCTCTCTTCTCTCATTACAGGCTTTAGCAGCCGTGGTCGAAGGTTAAAGAGCGCTGGACACAAATTCTACCATAGTAACCACCATATAACAAGCATCAGACTCCTTTTCCGTGATTCTTTAGCAAAGGAAAAGGGCGCTGAACGGTGTTAGCAAACACGGTTCAGATTGTGCTAGAACATTT
The DNA here is from genome assembly GCA_905250125.1 of Rotaria sordida. Classification (NCBI taxonomy): domain Eukaryota; kingdom Metazoa; phylum Rotifera; class Eurotatoria; order Philodinida; family Philodinidae; genus Rotaria; species Rotaria sordida. The sequence continues at coordinate 33,736 of CAJNOL010002350.1, read as the reverse complement.
CAAAGCTTTCCTTGAAATTTAAATGGCTGGACTATGTTTTTGAATGCTATATATAGTATGGTCTCTGATTTTTGCTCAAATTAACGAGTATATGATACATATCAAAGATGGATGATAACTGGTGATGTATTGATTTACTACGATCGTCATATGAGCAACACAAAAAGTATTAATTGATCAAATTCTAATTTGAGAGAACCATCAAAATCAGTACTTGATAAGTTTATCAAGGTCCATAGTATCCAATAGATATTTTTTCTAGAGGGATATTTAAATTATGAAACTTTAAAACGGAGATACATTAATGTTAATTCGACGCCCGTCTGGGGATTTATCTAATAATGGTTACTAATTGTTTATGAATGAAAAAACAAATGTTAATTATAATTTTTTGCGGAGAATGTCAATATAATTTTGAAAATTTTGTACTTTTCCATCATTCGAACCGAAAGCTGAACGAGCATGAAAAAGAGAACGTTCAGCATGTTTAATAGCTGCATTATAATTGCCGAGATCTTCATAGTCTCTTGCTGTGTTGAAATGAATCACATACAAAGATGAATGATTTGGAGATGATGATGCTTCTTGAATCTCAAGTGATTTTTCATAAAATTTAACAGCATCTGTTTTCTTATTCATAGATGAATAAATAGAAGCCATACTACTATAAAGTGGAGCTGATAATAGATCATGTGGCGTAAGGATTTTTTCTCGAATCAATAAAGATTTTTGATAAAATAAAAGAGCATTGTTTTTATCATCCATGCAATCATAGGCGACAGCAATATTGTTGTAAGTAGTTCCTAATGTAGCATCATTTGAAGAAAGTGTCTTTTCCAATATTGTTAATGCTTTTTGATAAAAAGCAACAGTATCAGCATAATTTTTCATTGAATGATATATCGATGCAATACTTTTACAAGTTGAAGCTATTTCTGGGTCAGTCGGAGAAAGAGTTTTTTCTTGTATAACCAGTGCTTTTCGATAAAATATTAGAGCATTTTGTTTATCTTCCGTACAATGAGAAGCAACAGCAATATTATTGTATGTTATTCCTAAAGATGAATTGTGTGGAGAATCTGTTTGTTCTAATATTGTTAGAGCTTTATGATAAAAACTTACAGCATCAGAATAGTTTTTCATTGAATGATGTATTGATGCAATATTTATATACGTTGAAGCTAATGATGAATCATTTGGAGAAAGTATTTTTTCTTGAATAGCTAAAGCTTTTTGATAAAATATATTAGCTTCAGAATAATTTTTCATTGAATGATATATTGATGCAATATTTTTACAAGTTGAAGCTATTGCTGGATCATTCGGAGAAGGAGTTTTTTCTCGTATAACAAATGCTTTTCGATGAAATATTAGAGCATTTTGTTTATCTTCCATACAATGAGAAGCAACAGCAATATTATTATATGTTGTTTCTAACGATGAATCATCTGAAGAAAGTATTTTCTCTTCAATTAGTATCGCTTTTTGATAATAAATGATAGCTTTCGAATAATTTTGCATTGAATGATAAATTAATCCCATACTCTTGTATATATTAGCCAATGATGATTCATCTTCTTTAGGATTTTTTTCACGAATAGAAACTGTTTTCGCATAAAATGATATTGCATTTGAATGATCATCGATAGCATTGTATGCAACAGCTATATTATTATATATAGTTGCTAATGTTGATTTTTCATTAGAAAAATATTTTTCACGAATTGTACAAGCTTTTTCATAAAATGAAAGTGCATTGTGATAATTTTTCATATTGTAATATGTTATACCAATGATATTATAAGTATTGGATAAATCATGATGATTTAGTGGTGATAATTTTTCTTGTAAGGTTAATGCTTGTTCAAATAATGAAATAGCTTTTGAATAATTTTTCATTCTATAATATGTGGGGTGTAGGTGTGGGTGTGGGTGGGTATGGGTGTGGCTGTGGGTGTGGGTGTTGGCAAAGCATTGATTGGACATCTACACCGACACCCACAGCCACAGCCACACCCACACCGACACCCACAGCCACAGCCACGCCCACACCGACACCCACACGCATCCACACCCACACCCACACCCACACCCTTTCAACATATACTCCACATGAGATTCTACACGGTGATCATTATCTGTTTCAGCAGGAATATGTTTCACTGAGAACTCTTGCATTTACTGGTGAGCGAACAACCGAAGTAGCTGTTAAAAAGGAATACAATATTACTCACTCGTATACAGTTCAACCTATTAGTTCGGTCGCCGGTCACTTATTAAATAAATTTTTGCTAATTCTTCACGAAAAACAAAATGAATTTGATACCAGAGTGCAGAAGGACATAATCGTGCCGCCGAACATGGTTGTACGAGCTTCTACCTCTGGGAAAAGTAGTGATGAAAATCATCGTATTTTCTTAAAGGAGGTTCTTGCACCTGTTGTTCGCAGAAAATTCCTCCTTTTTCTCGATTGTTGGAAGACTCAAACTGGTCTAGATAAGTTTAGAGCAGTATTTCCCGATCAAAAAAGTCAGTTATTGATTTTTCCTGAAGGATCAACCGGTCATATTCAACCATAAGACTTATCCTTATTTCGTTCGTGGAAATTCATTCGTAAGAAAATTGAACATGACACTCACATCAATCGGACAGAGATCAATATGAGCGATTGTCAATATTTTATAAACATGCAATTTGTTATTCATAATCAATTATCTGCTCCACCATTCAAAAATCTAATAAACTCAGGATTTATAAATGCTGGGATAATTCATGAAACAATTGAAGAAGTTGAAAAACCAAAGGATATTTGTTTCAAATTCTACAATCTCTATTGTTCAATAAATAATTGTGAAAATCGAACACTTCTGATTTGCGCTTGGTACAAGAAATATTTTTGTCATTATCATCTGATTGGAAAAATTCATATTTATTTCTAGTATAGCATAATAAAGACACATTGAACTTATTATTTTCGATTTAAATAAGAACAGATGGATTAATAGCGCTTTGCTATGATGAACAGAAGATTCTTTTTCTCATTTATATATTACTGAACCTTCAGAAAACATCGAAACTTGCGCAACACTGCTTGAAAAGATAGTTAATACTGCGAAAAACCTGAATTCGAAAAATTCTGTTGTTCTTATGTGTCTAAATTTTGAATACCTTAAAATTTGAATATCTCGATCCAGATTTGCCATTGGGAGCTCATATTTTTAATTTGGTAGTTTTTCGTTGAGAGTAATGATTTGATCTGAATATAGTTAATCAAATCAACTGACGTGGCAAACAATTCCATTGTAAGCCTGAACTGTATCCAAACCTAGCCAGAGTGGTGGTCCCAAAACACGTTTGCTATGAGCACTGTAGACCGTTTCGAAGATGACACTGTGATTGAGAAGGTAGCGAAACTCGGGGTACAGTCTGAAACTGAGACCCAAGCTGAGGACAGTAATCAACTACAACTACAATGAAAATGAGCACCGGTCCACGAAAAACTTTGGGATGGATACAGAATCAATAGTAAAATCTGGACGAGAAGTTAGACCTAGCAGAGTTCGCATTACACACAGCCAGTCGGATAGACCTTGGGATCAAGCCTGAAGTTGATAATGTAACTGACTATGTGACTAGGAGTGTGACTCGCGTCTGCAACTGAATGATGATTTGAATTGCGACATAAACGAGAATCACGACTGAAATAGGAATCGTAATAAGAACAAGGATGTACACGGCGACGAGGATGTAAACTTGAACGAAGATGGTAGGCGAGATAGATATTAAAACTGAGATCTGGGTCAGTGTTGGGACCGAGAACGATTTTGGACGAGAACTGGTATTTGTACTGTGGCTGAGACTGCGTCCGAGCTTCGATCTTTGACAAGGAACATGGCTATGGACATGAAATGTTGTCAGAAGTAACGTTAAAAATCATTATCTTCTCTCATATGTAGAAGGGACGTTTGAATATTGATTCCAACAGGATCAACGATATTTAGCAGTACAATATTGCTTGTGAGGCCTTGATATCTTATCTATCCTATACAACGATTAAAAAAACAAATTAAGCCGTGGTATAGTGCGCATTTTTTCCAACCTTCGGTTTATTCTCTCTCTCTCCGTCAATTAAGCTGCTCGAGCGGTGAGTGAGAGAACAAGCAAAAAAACGATAATATAGGTGAGAAAAAAATAATAAGATATCTCAATAATATATGATCATGTGTTATTTCACATATATGGATGAATGCACACAAGCCAAACTTATTTTGTTGATGTTTATATAAGCAACATGATGCTTTTATTTTTTTTTGCGTAGAATAACTTCGATTCATTACATCATTATTCTGCTCGTCAACACAGAAGGCTTCGCAGGAATACACTGAGCAAACGTAAGTTTTTTTGAATTTATATTCTCTTCAGAAGACGCTTTTTATTACCAGTATCCAGCGAACTTTTTTCTATCCTTAAGTTATACCAATAATGAGAGAATATTCCCAAATGATCCGCTCCGTTTACACTCATAGTATGCCCACACATAAGGGATCATTAGATTAGAATAATCGCCAATGGACTTGTGCTCTTGCTGAGATATGACCGAAGTATCAAATTTTTAGTGGATCTTTCCTGTAGGATATTAGTATTCGAGTAAAATCATATCTTCGAATTTTGATCTAAAATTTTGTCGACATAAAAGTCTTACTATGACTATCTCATATATAAAGTTTTATCATTCATGAACATTGCGTCGATGACATATAAAGGTTTCAAAATATAGATGCTTTACATTGTATATATCTATAGAACTGTACCTGTTTTGAAAAATTTGTATGTCAAAGATGCAATGTCTAAAAATGATAAAACTTTATATATGAGCTAGTCATAGCAAGACCTTCATGCTGACAAAGTTTTAGATCAAAATTCGAAGATATGATTTTACTCAAAAACTAATGTCCTGCAGGAAAAAATCTACTAAAATTTTGAAGTTTGGGCTAAATCTTAACGAGAGCATGAATCCTTTGGAGATTATTCTAATCTAATGGTCCCCTACATATGGGCATAATATGAATGTAAACAGAACAGATCACTCGGGAATGTTCCCTCGTAAACTTGTGTAGTATTATTTTTATATCATAGTGATCATTTTCCTGCCGATAAAAATCTTGAGAAGTTCTGTATGAAATAAATTGCAGATATTAATTATTGTAATGCCACTTTTCTCACCAAGCGTCTGTAGTAAGAATTATCAATATATTTTGTGAGTTCAAACTTGGAAAAATACCGTTCAGAATTGTATTCTTTTAGCATTCGAAGAAGTTTGACCTCGTTAAAAATTAGATATGATGTTGTACAGAAAACAAGTACCTCAGGAAATTTTCGTGGAAAGAATTCTCTTCAACTAGTTTTTGGAGAAGGTGAAATACTTCTAGCTCTGAAATTTTTCTGTGTATTTTTCGGGCTCACTGAACAATCATAAATGTAAAGCAGTTTAATTTTCCTTTGGTTCCATAGCATACTCATAGTACTAGAAAATAATGGTTTCCCAGCATAAATGGTCTCCTAGGTTTTTACTCGATATCCCTTTTCAGTTTTCATAGTATCAAACCACAGAAGCAAACTAAGCAAACATTTTTGTTGAGCTTTAAAAGCCGTACTCTGTGAATGTGCACCAGGACTCATCGATCAAAAGCCTATAGGGTTAGATAGATGTTAGTTTTTATGAATTTTCGAAAATATTCGTGTGTTTCACCGTATTCTTTCAGTTTTTGGAAAACTACGGGTAACTTGTCGTAGAATTTTTTCCTCGAGCATGGCTTTGATTTGTGCAAATGCCACAAAATGATACTATGCAAAGCTAGACGCATTCTGAAGCAGTGCTACTTGAAATAGTTTATTTGAGAAATAGTTAAATAAAGTATGGAAGACAAGGACTAGTTCTTGGGAAAATAAATGTTCTGCGTAGAATTTTTTACATGCTGCTTCAATACTAACAAGAAATATGATTCAGTATCAATGAAAATACTTTGAAAGTGATTATTGATAGGCTCCCGTAGTACTACTTTCGTAAGTTTTTCCTTTTATATCTGCGTTGACCATTTCTGTAGGGCTTCATAGAGAACTCAATGCTGAATGTTCTTGGAAAAAATCCGTTCCAAAACAATGAAAACTGAGAGAGATATGTGTAAACACTAAATGTGAATCATAACGAGTTCCAGCTCAGGTCAATCATGCTCGGTCGTACGCGCCCGTCACCCACCAATTACGGCGGATAACAGTTACCGTTTCATGTGACCGTTTACAGCAACTGTAAACGATGCTGTACGGCATATTACCGTGAACGTAAATGACGCCTATAAAAGACGACCGTCAACGACTAGCGTAACGATACTGCGATCGTATACGTTACTTGTGAAACATCGTAAGACGTCGTAAACGTCAGCTGTTTACGACACTTATTCTCGCCAATCGTTAACGGCATCATACAGTGCATTACGACGATCAGAAACAATCACCATGAACAGTGGCCGTTCATGAGCACCGTAGCAATACAGCGACCGTAAACAGGCGCACAATAAACCACTCTAATGTATCCTATGCGCTAGATGTTACCGGATATCATATCCGCCGATCGTCAACAACCGTTTACCTAATAATACACCCATTCCAAACGACCCGCGCAAACAGTCACTCTCCCCGACCATTCACTAATTAAACATGCTCTAACAGATTATCCACACATCTCAACCCACACAAATCAGATATCCAGACACCATTTCAGAATTATACGAAAACCCGAGCACTACGATGTAAGGGCGATTTCGAAGAGAACCTGGGTGCTCTAAGATCAACTCAAACATGACGCGAACTTGTCCTTAGAATCAGAGAGGAAAGCCATTCTGTAATGTGATTGGTTTATTTCAATTGGTCAATCAAATTACGAGATTCTGTTTCATGGTGTGCACAAGACGAAGACCCATAAATATACTGCTCATTCGATAGAACGTTCTCGATAACCATAGGATCGGCCCGAACATGACTCGTACTTGTCCTTACAATAAGAGTGAAGAGCCCTGCTGAAGTCTGATTGGTCGATTTTAATTAACCAATCAAATTGCGAGATTCCATGTCTTGGTTAGACACTAGACAGAGACCCGTATTGACTATCAATTTCCATTCGGTTTCAAAACTATCTTGACAATTTCTCCCATGCCTAAATGGAACTACGTACAGCTTTAACCGAAAAATATGCCACAGACTAAAAACAGTTATTCAGTGAAAAAATATTGAAATAACCGAATTAAAATTAACATCCTATTTTAATAATTTTTTGAAAAATTACTTTAGAAAAAAGTTTCAGAAAAAGCTAGTTTTCATCGAGCAAATGCCACACTGACATCAATAACAACTTAGAAAATCCTGCTTAGAAAAAGCTTTGTAAGATTTTAGTAGAATCGATTTATTTGCTTGTAACAAGTTCCGAATCCTGATAGGGATCAAAATTATACAACTTTAACGAAAACGCTTGGTGTTTCGGTTCGAGATAATTTATGGATTCAATCAGAATCCTTCAAGGATTCGCTTTCTTATCCTGAGGAAATGACCAAACCTGAAGAAAGTGTGTGACCACGGAACTTCAAGATCTTGTCAGGTTTGAAACATGATTCCGTCAGGATCCTGAACAGATTAGCATTGTTTTTGGAATTGAAATCATTTAGGAAACAAGATGTGGTTGCAGGTGGGAATGAGGGTTCATCTTATGTTAACTAACAGTCATAGCTACTGATACACTATCCTGTCGGTTTTTTGTTGAGATTCTTCACAATTTCAGCTGCAATAGTCGGCTGGATCCTCTACTAGGATCCAGATCAGATCTTCTCCTCTGAAACTTGATATAGTCTTGAGAGGGTCCTCTCTATTATTCCTCTGATGATCCTAAGCAACATCATGATGGAATTTTGGTAGGATCTTGCATTCATGATTGACAAAAATATCTAGCCAGGAATCTGAAGAAATCCTGAATAGTATCCTTCGTAACCGTGAGAAATCTTGGAAACAGGAATTATCAGAAATTGAGCCAGAATCCTGAGAAAAACTTGACAAAATCTTGAAGATCCAGGATCCTGTCGAATTCTTTCAGGACTTCTCAAGGAATGAACAGGATTGAGGCGAGGAAGTACTTTTCTTTGTGAAATAGAGAGTTAAGTTTTAAATGATGAAAATCAATCTATCCATCGTTTGATCAGAGAAGTATAAATAGGATACAGTTTTCATTCTTTATCTAAGGCTTGTTTTTCATTGTTAGATATTATTACTCACTGTAATAAGCTATCTATGAAAGGGGTACAATTGTTTACTCTCTTTATTCTGTGTCTGATCTTATGGCAGAACCAAACTCTCGATTACTTCGCTATCCTATCACAAAACGAATATGAGGCCATTGAAGAGCAACTAGAAGTATTCAATATCAATTGGTACCATATTTTGTTCCCTTGCTGGACTAGTTTTACCGATGGTTTGAAATTGTCTAAATCAAACTATTCTTTTGCACAAGCACGAACACTTCAATTCGGTGACAAATATTTTGTGCAAATCATCGTTCATAAAAATACTTCGGAATCTCTGTTAACAAAACTGACTGATGCAGCTGAGGAAAGACATATTTATCTTAAATATCATTCGATTCTGCAGTATTATAATTTCAAATATGAGCCTTTTATACCACATCGACATTGGTCAAAGCGACATCATGGTTGTCCAGTACATGACCTTGGATTGTACATGGATAATCAATATTATTGTCACCCTGATCATGCAAACATTGTTCCATGGGAAGATGCTAATCACATGTCAGAAACAATGCTACTAAAATTTGTGGTAGCCATGTATGAGACTGTTAATTATGAACTGATCAGGCAACACAACCGTATCGATCACAATGATCCGATTTCATTCTTCTTCGGACATCGTAATTACTTGGCATGTATCGAACAAAAGTTGTCGCGTTATGGAATACCCTTACCGTACTGGTCCCCTAATAACACGATTCCGGCCTTGATTCGTGGTGTTAAACGATCATCTGTTGCATGTTTCGTGACAACGTCATGTAAGGACAGCTGGTTCGATCTTCCTTTGTACTCATCAACCATACTATTTGAACTTCCAGCTTCCCTTCATTATAATAAAATTTGTGAAAACAGAAATCTGTTCGAACTCCATAACAAGACAATACTGTGGCACGACGAAGTTCACGCAAAGTTAGGAGGATCATTCAGTCTCATAGACGCTGTAGCTTCCCTTGTGTTCTTTCCTTTTCATAATTATATCGATAAATTTATTTTCAAATATTGGCAAGAACATTGCCAATAAAAGATCGTATTCAGCTGTTGCAGTGATGTCCCATGCATACATATTATCTATCTTCTTTCATCTTCTTTGATCTCTATTGGTATTTTTCTTTTCTTTCGTTCTTCATATACACATTATATTTGTTTTCATTTGTTTTCGTTCTTCACATAATAAAGTTCGTGCATGAACATCAGCACATATAACATCTAACATATATTATGTAAACAACAGAAAAGGAGAGAACGAAACGCTAACATATTCGATAGACTTATTGTGAGAAAGTTTATCAATGTAAGATTGTAGGTTAGAATTGGGGATACTCATTTTTTTAAGCGATTGGCATAAAAAGAATATGTAATTTATGTAAACAAAAAGAAACAAACATAGAATGTATTTCTTGATTGGATGCTTCATAGGAACGAGCATCAATCGATTAATTATAAGGAGATGAATAAAATTCATAAAATTCTAATAGTCACTAAATAAGAGTGGTCACAAAATGAAAATTTTCTATATGTAAATATTTTAAAATAATTCAAAAGAAATCATAGAAGCTCGATCAATCATTTAGAATCGTACAATAGTAAACAAACATTAATTATCGTGTGACTCATACTATTAACATGCATTCCAAACTCGACTGAATTCCCATGGCAACTGTGACAATTCAAGCATGTCTGAGAAAATTTTTTTCTATGAAAAAGTGACCCTGTACTTCTCCCCTCAGGGTCGATGAAAAAATGATTTATCTCAAAAATGCCATTTATCACGAGGAATGAAATAGTCAAGCTTCTTTAACTTCGACAAAAGTGAAATACCAAAAGACTAAACGACCAAAGCATGATTTTGAGAGCAATCACTTTTTCAGGAACTCTGAGGGAGAGTACAGAATCACTTTTTCATAGAGAAAAAAATTTTCTCAAAAATCCTTGAATCATATATGAATCGACTCCGTTTTTAATGCTAATGATGAATATGACAATCGTTTTGATTGAAATCGTTGTTTTTTTTAACTAAAACATCGACTAAACAGCGGTCAAAAATCTATAGAATCGTGGTCCGTGATCAATGTGTCTAAGCATGTCCAAAGTGATCTGTGACTTTTGACTTTGGAGGAATATACAATTTTGTAGCTTTCGAAAAGGGCTATCGAATAGTAAAAAGTTGACCTTGATACCTATTAATAATAGTGAATTATTATCAAAACAGTGATGCATCCACATATCATATATCCATGAGATAGACTAATGATCTTGAACACGCTTGGTAAAAGTAAAGCATCAATTTAAAATAGCTTATCCTATCCAGTTTTGCGAGCTGAACGCTAATATGAAGTCATTTTCCGTGATTTCTAAAAAAATTCTATAACTTTGAGGGGTAGAATCAATGGTCACTAGGTAGGGTAGCCCACAAAGTGGTCCATACTAACTTGAGCCTCGCGTTTTTATTCATTGGACAACTTAATGTCAAAAGATGTGTCTTAACGAGATCTATGTTTGGTGAGAAAAGAAGTCTAGGTCCTTATGCCCTACTTGAGAAAATTTCAAAATACTGCCATCCCAAAAATAGGATTTGGGTGTGGGTGTGGATGTGCGTGGGTGTGGGTGTGAGTGTGGGGTGTGGTGTGGTGTGGGTGTGGATGTGGGTGTGGGGTGTGGGTGGGTGTGGGGTGTGGGTGTGGTGTGGGTGTGGGTGTGGGTGTCTTACAACTACAAATCTACTACTAGTAATATATTAATGACTTGTAAAACAATTACTTATCTTTCAGATCGATTAATTTTTTAATAGACAATATAAGCTCAAATAAATATGTTTTTTTGACTTTTAAATCAATTGTTTGATTCTAAAAGTAATTTATAAATAGTTTCTAATTTTAGAGTTCTTATCTAGAACCGTTGATAATTCTCGAGAAAATCTCTCCAGATTGGAAATCGTTTCTGGATCAAGACTAGTAATTTAATGAATGTTAGTGAGCATTGAAAAAATTTAGCATAGTTTGACTTGCTAGGCGTTAGTTCTTATGATATAAAATTTCTACTAAAGTTTTCAACGAAATTTTGTAGTTGTGTGCAGACCATGTTACAAGTTGGCTTTTCAGTTTTGGCTCGGAATTTTGCACAAATAATGTTCTTAGTGTGACTAGTTTATTCTGAAAGTTTCACTTTTTTCGTCGTTTCTGACATTAGCTACAGATACAAGCGCAACGTTTACTCTATTTTACATGACAGAATTTTGAATATGTATATCGTATGACAGAAACAGTGAAAAGTTGAGATTTTCAGAATAAACTAGTCGAATTAAAAGCATCATATTTGCAAATTTTCAAGTCAAAAGTATACTTTCAGCATGATCTGTGCCAGACTATCGAAGTTCTGTCAAAAAATTCAATAAAAAGTCTATTTTTTTTTGTTAGAAATCTTACGAGTAAAAAGGGTAAGATAAGCACAGATAATCAGCATGAAGTACGAAGTATAATTACATATGATAGCAAGTTATTAGCTATGATAATTGTAAAAATTCCTCTTGGTCCCTCTTTTTCTGTCTACTACGCTCCGAGCGGGAAGGAGACGGAGTCGAAGCATCGCCTCTCCCTTTTCTCTAATCTTGAGAAATTTCCGTTTTTCTTCAGCAAAGCTCTAACATTTTATTCATTCTTTTGTGTACCGATTCTAAAAAACACTCGACTCCCCAATTCTCATGATTTTTGGAGATACCTCTGATAAATACTAAGATTTAAGAAAAACAATAAAGAATCTAATAAAATATAATTCTCAATGTTTTTTTCTAACTTTTCATGATTTAGACGAAAGAATTTTCAATCGTACCTTTAAAAATCAAATTTTATCATTTGTTATCAATATTATTAGAAATATAGAAAGATATTTAACAGAAAAAATTATTTTTAATATTGTTGCATGTATCTTTACTACGTTCAGTAATCTATGATATTTTCATCGTGGTCCATCTTCAATCTTTTTTCCGCGATTATCGTTTGATATTCTCCCTCCAATTATTGTTTCTTCGAATCTGTTAGAATTACATATTGTTGTGAATGGGCCTATTGCATTTTACTGAGAGAAACAAAAACGAGCAAATATTGTGAAGCACACATGAGTATACTCATTTTGAGATCCTAAATTTGAATAAAATAGTTTTGGAAAGTTAAAGTGCACGTAAAAGGTCAGAACTTCGATTTTCTTGTTAACAGTGGGAATTTGACTTTTTCTGATGCTGTTTGTGGCTTCATAGAGCATTGTATAGCCGATTTGACCCATTTCTGCCTTCTATAATGCTTGAGGTTTTCAACATTGTATTTAATCTATAGTAATGCATATATTTATTTATATATAAAAATTACAAAGAAAAAACAAAAAAGATATAAATATTCACTTGTAATGCATAAGTGAAAAACAAAATTATAGAAATTTTTTTTTAAAGTTTAACCGACTGAATGATCTAAATAAAAAAAAGATTTACTTATATTAAATATCTTATCCATATGAGCTGAAATAAAAAAAAAAAACTAAATAATTGCAATTAAAAAACTATTCACTTCGATGTAATTCAATCGTAAAAACTGACCTAAAATGAAAAAATAAGTATAATTTAAATAACAAAGAAACCTATTTCTAAATTAATTTGTTATGTATTATTTTAATCGTAAATAAATAACTCTAATAGCGTTGATTTTACTTTAACGAAAATAAAAGAGTAATTAACTTCATGATACGATAACTAAAAGGATGCTAACAGATGAAATCATTTTGTTTTAAAATAAAATAAACACAATAATTTTATTAGATTAAATTTATTTTAATTAAAATTAAAATAAAAGAAATATAATTCCATTCAATTCATTTTAATTTATATTTGTTCTAGATATATGATCCTTTTAGATTAATTTTAATCAACTGAATTAAATTATGATAATTATAATAAATGGAATTAGTTTTGTTTCACATCATTTAAGCTAGATTTAGAAAAAGCTTGTATCATTAATTTGAGTTAAAATAAATAAAAAAAAAATCAGAATAATAATCGACAAAATACAAAAACAATTAATTAAGTTTAATAAGATTGTTTACTGTCTAAAACATAGAACTGAATTAATTTAGTATTATAAATGAGTATAAAAGCATTTTCGCCTCTATTTTGAAAAATAATACAATATACATTCTTCTTAAACCAATTAAAACTTAAAATCAATTGATAATACTTCATCCTTCTTCATATAGTCTATTGTAGTCATGATTGGATTACGAGTCCCTTACGTTGGAGAGTTATAGATCGAAAGTGCTATATAAAAAAATCTTTTTTTAAATTCAAAACAACGTGGTGTTTAAATTAGGCTGTTTTCAATCTATTGAATATTTATTTAAAATATATAAAACCATGATTATAGAGATTAATAGCATTAGAAAAACTAAAAAGTATCATCTTACAAAATCTTACAAGATCTTATAAGATTCGGATCCTCAGATTTTGCAAGAATCTTGTAGTAAGAATCGTGTACGATTTACACTAGCATCTTACTGTAAGAAGTATACTCAATTTTAAAATAAGATATTTGTACTATTTCGTAAGATCACACAATATCAATTTTACGACATCTAATTGTCAGTAAGAACTTGTACGATCTTATACGAGCTTCATCAGATTTTTCCACTTGGATAGATAAAAAGGTGATATTCTTGATCAGCTCGATAAGCTCTATCGAATGATGTATGATTGAAGATAATCGTTATTTTTTTTGCTTCTCTTTTGCCGTTGGTGTACCTTATATTCTTTTGTTATTGAATTCTCGGCTAAGTTGATTGCTGAAAAGGAAGAGTTGAAAATAATACATTGAACTTGTCTTCTTCGTCAAGAGAAGAGATCGATCTGTTTTCAATCAATTTATTGAATCATAAAAAATAAATAATTAAAATTTATTCTGAAATATGAATTGTAAAAAAAACACATTTTATTTATCTCAACTTTAAATTAGTAATAATTTAATTTATTATTAAATTAAACTTAAAGTAAATATTAATTGAGACTCCCTAGTCAATAGTTAATGCTGAAATTTTCAAGACGATAAATAGTGCTCTATAAAAGTTAAGATTTCTATAATGAGCGATAATAAGACATGTAAGAAAAGATTATTCATGCAATAGTAGTAGATCCAACAGAAAGTATTTGAATTTGTACTGTAAGATCAGCAATTTTGGAAGCAATGAGATATAATGACGAGTCGAAATTATCATCTTTTTGTATTGATTTTTGACAAAACTTGGCTCAATAGAATAGATTGCTAATTATTTTGACATAGGTCAAAGAAGAATCATGATTGTGTATTAAAAAAAAATGTTAGTTTCAAAGTACATAAAACAAACTGCACAAATATTTTTTTGACCTGAGTGAATAAATAACTATCACATGGTATTGCATGTTTTTCGTATTATAATGAGCATGGTCATTTTTTTTCTCGTTCTTGCATTTTATTTGTCTATGTATAACGCAGAGCAAGCAATGTAAACACCGTACATGATTGACTACTAGATTAGTAGCTTACAATAGCGGACGTCGTTTTAAAATATACGCATGCACAATAAAAAACAACAACAACAAGCAAAAAAATACTTGAGATTATTTTAGTTCTAAAAAAAGGAGACATTTAAAAAAATGAATTGCTACGTGACATATTGAAAAAAAATTATGCAGAATTACTCTATTTGTATTAGATAGATTCTAGAGAAACTCAGTTGTTCGTCATAAATCAAAATTATCAAGAATTGAATGGGTGATGCTGAGTTTATGATGAAAAAGATTCGTTGCCCACGATTATCATAGATATTCAGTGTTGTTTTTAGAGATTTAAGCAAAATATATTTACTGTGTGCATAATTTATTAGAATAAAAAGATTATGAAAAGATATAAATAAATGAAACGAGAATATAGTTTAAAATATGACAAGAAAAAACTAACTAAATATGGGAAAAAAAGAAAAAACTAACTACAGATGAAAAAAAAGAAAAAACTAACTATTGGATAAAATTTGTTGATGCTGATAAATAATGATGACAATGTTCGATTTTCGTCGTGGATTTGTGTTGTTGAAATAAATCCTGCAAAGACAAAAGTACTGGATTGATTCAATACCAGATAATACTGAAAACAATGTTGTCAAGGAGAGATATGCTTATAATGTAATAAATATCAGAACATTGTCTCAACAAATTATTATCAAAACTCAGTTTTCACACAAGATACTTGCTTTGTTTTTTGTAAAGACTGCATTCAAATGTTCTTCTCACTTTGAGAAATTGGTATCCCAATTACCCTTTGATTCTATTTCACATAGCAAACAAATACTACTAAAATAGAATGTATTCATCTCTCTCGCTGAATCACATCTGAAGCCTCGACATTAATATTACTAATCTCGTTCATCTGCAATATGAAACAAACCAAGTCAAACCTCATATCATTATTGCTTTACTTTTAACCTGTAAGCATGAATCAAATACTGAAAACAAACAAACTATAGCAACTAAATAGTGCGCATGAAGGATTGATTCTTCTATATTCATCAAGTCCATAGAAAAGCCATAGCTTTAGTAACTTCATTGAAGCATCATTCCTAGCGACTTCTACCTACGCAACTATTGCTCACCTATTCCGGTCATTTTCCCGACCTTACCGGACTATACGAATCATTATTTGATACCGCATAGCAACTAAACTTGATCACCTATACTCCCATTTATCTATATCAGTATTCCCATAAGAAGAGAAAATCTTGATGCCTTTATCCACAATTACCTATCAACCGCATTCACCGCCCAAAACATTCATTCAATTATCCTACCCTTTTCTAGAGAAGCCACATCATAAACTCTTTCACCAAAACTCAAACAACAAATGATTATTACTCACAAGTGATCTATTCATTTCTTTGATTCTCATCGAAGTGATTCAATAATATTCAATCTATAAGTAAACATCATATGACAAAAGAATACTATTCAATAAGATACTATTCATCGCTTTGGTTCGCTTCGACGTAGAAGGATGATATTGAACATATGAGTAAAAATCATATGACAACTGACTACTAGTCACCAACATTCTATTCATCTTTTTGATTCGCATCAAAGTGGTAAAATTATGTTCAAGGTGTGAATGAACAGCAGAAGACAAATAAATACTATTTATGACGATTCAATTCATCTCCTTGACTCTCTTTGAGCTGGTAGACTAATGTTGAAACTATGCGTAAACATCATATCACAAATGAATACTATTCACCAACGTCCTATTCATCTCTTCATTCGCCTTGAAACCGTAAAATGATGTTCAACCTATGAGTAAACACCATATGACGAATAAATACTATACATCAATATTCTATTCATCTATTTCCTTCGCATTGAAGTGGAAGAACGATGTTGAATCGATGAGCAAACATCATGTCACAAATGAATACAATTCACTAAAATTCTATCCATCTTTTTGATTCCCATCAAAATGCTACAATAACGTCCAATCTATAGGTAAACATCATATGACAAACAAATATTATTCACGAAGATTCTATTCATCTCTTTGATTCGATTTCAAATGATAGAATGGTATTGAACCTATAAGTAGATATCATATAACAAATAAATACTATTCAAGAAGACACTATTCATCTCTTTCATTCCCTTTGAAATCATACAATAATATTGAACCTATGAGTACATATCGTGTGAGAAATGCATACTTCGCACAAAAATTCCATTCATCCCTTTCATTCACATCGAAGTGTTAGAATGGTGTTAAACCTATGATTCAACATGATATGACAAATGAATACTAGTCAGCAAGATTCTATCCATCTCTTCCATTCGTTTTGAAATAGTAGAAAGATGTTGAAACTATGAGTAAGAACAATATAACAAATGAATACTATTCACCAACACTCTATTCATCTCTTTGATTCGCATCGAAGTGGTAGAATAATATTGGAACTATACCTAAACACCAAATGAAAACTGAATATTATTCACCAACATTCTATCCATCTCTTTCATTCGCTTTCGAGCGTTAACAAGGTGTTGTATCTATGAAAAAATAACATATGATAACTGACTACTATTCACGAAGCTTCTATTCATCTCTTTCATTCGCATTAAAATAGTACGATGATATTGAACCTATGGGCGAATGCCATGTGAGAAATGCATACGATTGATAAAGATTACATTCATCTCTATGATTCGCATCGAAGTGCTAGATTGATGTTGAAACTAGGCGTAAACATCGTATGACAAATGAATACTATTCACCAACATCCTATCCATCTCTTTGATTCGCTTCGAAGTGCTACAATACTCCTGAATTTATGAGTTAACATTATATGACAAATGAATACTATTCAACAAGATACTATTCATTTCTTTGATTCCCCATGAAATCGTAGAATTATATTGAACCTATCAGCAAATATCGTGCGAAAAACGAATACTTTGCACAAAACTTCCATTCATCTCTATGATTCCTATTCAAATCGTAGAATGACGTTCTAGCTCAAAGTAAACATCATATAACAAATGAAAACTATTCATGAACATTCTATTCAACTATTTGGTTCCCACCGAACTGGTTGAATAATGTTCAATCTATCAGTAAATATCGTACGAAATATGAACACTATTCACCAACATTCTATTCATCTTTTTGATTCCCATCGAAGTGGTAGAATGATGTTGAATCTACCAATAAACATCATATGGCAAATGACTACTATTTAGGAAGAATATATTCCTCTCTTTGATTCGCATCGCCGTGGTAGAATGATGTTGAAGCTATGAGTAAACATCCTATCACGAATGACTACTATTTAACAAGATTCCATTCATGTCTTTGATTCGCCTTGAAGTGGTAGCATGATAGTGAACATATCGGTAAACATCATATGACAAATGACTACTATTCATTATCATTCTATTCATCACTATCATTCGCATCGAAGTCGTAGAATGATATTGAACGTGTGAGTAAACATCATAGGATATATGACAACTATTCATCAATATTCTATTCAACTCTTTGATTCACATGCAAGTCGAAGAATGATATTGAATCTATGAGTAAACATAATATAACAAACGAATACTACTCACCAATATTCTATTCATCTCTTTCATTCGCTTGCAAGCGTTAGAATGCTATTGAAACTATGAGTAAACATCATACGACTAATGAATACTATTCATCAACATTCTATTCATCTGTTTGATTCGCTTCGAAGTGGTAGAACGATGTTGAATCTATGAGAGCATTGTATGAAAATGAAAATTATTTACAAAAATTCTATTTATTTCTTTCATTCGAATCGAACTGGTACAATGATGTCGAACGTATAAGTAAACATTATACAACAAATGAATACAATTCAGGAAGATTCTATTCATCTCTTTTATTCGCACCGAAGTAGTAAAATGATGTTGAGTCAATGAGTAAACATTATATGACAAATGAATAGTATTCAGCAAGATTCGATTCATCTCTTTGATTCGCATCAAAGTGACAGAATGATGTTGAACGTATGAGTAAACATCATATCACAAATCAATACTATTCATCAACATTCTATTCATCTCACGGATTTGCATCAAAGTGGAAGAATGATGTTCACACTATGAGTAAACATCATACCACAATTGAATACTATTCAGGAAGATTCTATTCATCTCTATAATTCACATCGAAGTGGTAGAATGATGTTGGATATCTGAGTAAACATCATATCACAAATGAATACTATTCAGGAAGATTCTATTCATCTCTATAATTCGCATCGAAATGGTAGAATGATGTTGTAACTATGAGTAAACATCATATGACAAATCAAAACTATCCAGCAAGATTCTATTCATCTTTTTGATTAGCATCGAAGCGGTAGAATAATGTTAAACGTATGAGTAAACATTGTATGACATATGAATAATATTCATAAAGATTCTATTCATCTCATTGATTCGCATAGAAGTGATAGAATAATGTTCAAAATATGAGTAAACATCATATGACAAATGAAAACTATTCATCAACATTCGATTCATCTCTTTGATTCACATAAGAGTGATGGAATAATGTTGAACCTATGAGTAAAAATCATAGAGCAAATGAAAACTGTTTATAAAAATTCTATTCATCGCTTTGATTCGCATCGAAGTAGCACAATGATGTTGAAACTGAGTAACATCATATGACAAATGCATACTATTAATCAACATTCAATTCATCACCTTGATTCACATCGAAGTGCTAGAATCGTGTTCAACCTATCAGTAAAAATCCTCCCACAAGTGTACACTATTCACCAACATGGTATTCATCTCTTTGATTCGCATCTTTGTGGTAGAATGGTGTTGAACGCATGAGTAAACGTCATATGACAAATGAATACTATTCATTAAGATTCTATTCATCTTTTTGATTCGCATCGAAGTTGTAGAATAATGTTCAAACTATGAGTAAACATGATACGACAAATGAATACTATTCAGGAAGATTTTGTTTATCTCTTTGATTTGCATCAAAGTGGGAGAATGATGTTGAACGGATGAGTAAAAATCATATCACAAATGAATAGTGTTAATTAAGTTTCTATTCATCTTTTTGATTCGAATAGTAGTGGTAGAATGATGTTGAAACTATGAGTAAATATCATACGACAAATGAATACTAGTCACGAAGATTGTATTCATCACTATGATTTGCATCGAAGTGGTAGAATGATGTTGAAAATATGCGTAAAGATCATATGAGAAATGAATAGTATTTAGTAAGATTCTGTTCATTTTTTTGATTCGCATCGCAGTAGTAAAATGATGTTGAAACTATTAGTGAACATCATATGACAATTGAATACTATCCACTAAGATTCCACTGATCTGTTTAATTCTTTTCGAAGTGGTAGAACGATTTTGAATCTATGAGAGCATTGTATGAGAATGAATATTACTTACAAAAATTCTATTCATCTCTTTCATTCGTATTGTAGTAATAGAATGATGTTGAATGTATGAGTAAAGATCGTGTGATAAATGAATGCTTTTCACAAAAATTCCATTCATCTCTTTACTTCGCATCGAAGTAGTAGAATAGTGTTGCAACTATCAGTAAACATCATATCAGAAATGAATACTATTTACCAAGATTCTATTCGTCTTTTTGATTTGCATCGAAGTGGTAGAATGGCGTTGAAACTATGAGTAAACAGCATATCACAAATGAATACTATTGAGTAAGATTCTATTCATCTGTTTCATTCTTATCGAAATGGTAGAATGATTTTGAAACTATGCGTAAACGTCGTATGACAAATGAATACTATTCACCAACATTCTATTCATCTCTTTGATTTGCATCGGAGTAGTAGAATGGTGTTGAAACTATGAGTAAACAGCATATCAGAAATGAATACTATTGAGTAAGATTATATTCATCTCTTTGATTCGGATCGAAGTGGTAGAATGATGTTGAAACTATGCGTAAAGACCATATGACAAATGAATACATTTCACCAAGGTTCTATTCATTTCTTTGATTCGCATGAAAGTGGTAGAATGATGTTGAAGCTATGGGTAAACATCGTATGAAGAATGAATACTATTCATCAACATTCTATTCATCTTTTTGATTCGCATCGAAGTGGTAAAATGGTGTTGAACCTATGAGTAAACATCATATCAGAAATGAATACTATTTACCAAGATTTTATTCATCTTTTTGTTTGGCATCGAAGTGGTAGAATGGTATTGAAACTATGAATAAACATCATATCATAAATGAATAAGATTGACTAAGATTCTATTCATCTCATTGATGCGCATGGAAGTGGTAGGACTTTGTTGAAGCGATGAGTAAACATTATAGGGCAAATGAATAGTATTTAGTAAGATTCTATTCATCTTTTCGTTTGGCATCCAAGTAGTAAAATGATGCTGAAACTATGAGTAAACATCATATAACAAACGAATACTATTTACCAACATCGTATTCATCTCGTTGATTCGCTTCGAAGTGTTAGAATGCTGTGGAGCCTATTAGTAAACATAATATGACAAATGAATACTATTCACCAACATTCTGTTCACCTCTTTGATTCGCTTCGAAATGGTTGAATGGTATTCAACGTATAAGTAAATATCGTGTAAGAAATTAATTCTATTCATAAGGATTCTATTCATCTCTGGGATTCGCATCGAAGTGGTAGAATGATGTTGAAACTATGAGTAAACATGATATGACAAATGAATATTCTTGAGGAGGATTCTATTCATCTTCTTGATTCGTACTGAAATGGTAAAATTGTGTTGAATGGCTGCGTAAACAGCATATCGGAAATGAATACTATTCACCAACATCATATTCATGTTTTTGATTCGCGTCGAAGTGGTAGAACGATGTTCAAACAACTAGTAAACGTCAGATAACAAATGAATACTATTCATGAAGATTGAATTCATCTCTTTGATTCGCATCTATGTGGTAGAATGATGGTGAATCTATGAGTAAGGATTGTGCGAGAAATGAATACTTTGCACAAAGATTTGATTCATTTGTTTGATTCGCTTGGAAATGTTAGAACAGTGTTGAGCCTATGAGTGAACATCAGATGAGAAATGGGTACTATTCAAAAAGATTCTATTCATCTCTTTGGTTCGCATTGAATGGCTGAAATGACGTTGAATCGATGAGTAAAGAGCATGCGACACATGGATAGTATTAACCAGCATTCTGTTCATCTCTTTGGTTCGCATCGAAGTGGTTGAATGATCTGCAATTCATGAGTTATCATTATGTGACAAATGAATATTGTGCATTAATATTCTATTCATCTTTTTGATTCTCATCGAAGTGGGAGGATGATGTTGAACGTATGAGTAAACATCATATGAGAAATGACTGCTATACACCAATATTCTATTCATCTTTTTGATTCGCGTCGAAGTGGTAGGATGATGTTGAAGGTATGAGTGAACATCATAGGAGAAATAAATTGAGCTGACCAAGATTCTGTCCAGTTTATGCGCGTTTTTGACAGATAGTTGAGGTAGGATGGATTTGTAAACGAAATACGGGTTAAATTAATGATCTGTACGTTTGGCTATCAGCAAGTCGGTGAGCGTTCGAAGAACAAGGTGTTCGACCGTACGGCCATTATCGTCGTCACTGTCAAAATTGCTGACAGCGTGGTAGGCTGTTGGAATGGCTACAAGGGAAAGAAAAACGATTACCTGGAGATGCATGAGTTCCATTTGAAAATACCAAGAGTTGTGGCTTTGTCGTTGATAAGTAAGTATGTATTGTTTGTTATATTTGGTGATTGCCGTGTGGTGTATTCTGTGTGTTTATATATATGGTTTTGGTGAGAGGTGTTTTTTCTCGCTTTGCTCGCTGAATATGTGTAGGGTAATCATTCATCCGTTAATTAGTAAGTAGCGTTTGCTTTTTCTCGGTAAAGATAATGGCCAGAGATAGAAATAGCAAGCGTTGGTATATTGTTATTTTTTTATTTCTTTGCCCTTGATGATGGCGTTTGTATGAGTGATTTGTAGGTAGGGCTATTGCGTGTTAGGAATTCAGATTGGGGGATTGTACATTGCAAGAATGATCTGTTTTATTTGTGTACTGTGATAACAAGTTGTTTTTTTGCTATTCTGGCCTTCACTGGTATGCATAAACATATCTGAGAAGGAAAATAAGAAAAAGGATGTATTGATATTTTTCTCTACTGAATAGATACCTGTACACTATAAAAAAAAAGGGTAGAATAGAAAACGAAAAAAGAGTTTATAAATGTGCAACGTATAAAGAACCCTTTACGAGGGTTTATTAAAGCTTCATAAACCTTTCCATAAACCCTGAAAAAAGGGATTATTATGGGGTATATGAGCGTCAAATACTGACTTTGATGGGTTCATGAATGGGTTGATAGTGCTCATAAACCTTTAAAGGATTTGCTCTAAGTTGCCTTTTCATAAACACATGAAAACGGTTGATAAGTGTCATAAACGTTCGCAAATAACCTTCAAAAACCCGTTGAAAAAGGATTGATGATAGTACGATATCCTCACTCACCACTTACTAAGAATACCTAGAAACGTTTATCGAAGTCATGAATGGTTAAAAGGGTTTATGCTGAGGCATATTAGTGGGTATATTAGTTGCCTCAGCTAGGGTTGAGAAGTTATTGTTATTCGGTTGTTATTCGGTTGTTATTAATAACAATAACAATAACAAAAAAGTTATTGTTATCAATAACAATAACTTTTTTGTTTTTGTTATTGTTATTCGGTTGCTATTAATAACAATAACAATAACAAAAAAGTTATTGTTATCAATAACAATAACTTTTTTGTTATTGTTATTCGGTTGCTATTAATAACAATAGCAATAACAAAAAAGTTATTGTTATCAATAGCAATAACTTTTTTGTTATTTGTTATTAATAACAATAACTTTTTTTGTTATTTGTTATTAATAACAAAAAAATAACAAATAACTTTTTTTTCTGAAAAATCTCTAACTAGGAGTGGAAAGTTACTTTTACGTTCCCAGCTAACCTTTAAGCCTTAGGTCCTCAACTCCTACTATTGGAGGTACTCTTGGGTCCTCAGGTCCTACTATTGGGGGGTACCCTCAGGTCCGCAAGTCCTATTATTCGAGGGTACCCTTAGGTCCTCAAGTTCTACTATTGAGGGTACTCTTGGATCCTCAAGTCCTACTAATCGGGAGTACCTTTAGGTCCTCAAGTCCTACTATTGGGGGTATCCTTGGGTCCTCAAGTTCTACTATTGGGGGTACCCTTAGGTCCTCAAGTCCTACTATTCTGGGGTACCGTGAAGTCCTCAAGTCTTACTATTGGAGGTACCCTTAGGTCACCAAGTCCTACTATTGGCAGGTACCCTCAGGTCCTCAAGTCCTATTATTCAGGGGTATCCTCAGATCCTCAAGTCCTACAATTGTGGGTACCCTTGGATCCTCAACTCCTATTATTCGGCGGTATCCTTGGGTCATCGAGTCCTACTATTGAGCGGTACTCTCAGGTTCTGAAGTCCTACTATTGAAGGTACTCTCAGGTTCTGAAGTCCTACTATCGTGGGGTACCCTTAGATCCTCAAGTCGTCGTATTGGGGGCATCGTTCCGTCCTGAAGTCCTACTATTGGAAGATACCCTTAGATCCTCAAGTCCTACTGTTGCGGGACCCTTGGATCCTCATGTCCAACTATTGGGAGGGTGGGTGTGGGTGTGGGTGTATGAGCAGAGGAACACCCACACCCACACACCCAGAAAACCATATTTCAAAATTTTATTCTTTCACCATTAGAAGAAATAATAGCCAAACATCTATCTTTCATGGAATTTACAAAATTAATTCGGAAATTTGAGTCTGTTTTTTCGATTTCCTCGTTCATAAATTCTTCCAGATCATCAATATTTGCGGGTTTTCTTTTTTCAACACGTCGTTTGATTAGGTTCCAATAGTTTTCAATAGGATTTAAGTCCGGTGAGTTCGCCGGCCACTCAAGTAATTCAGGAACCTTGTTCTTGATGAATTCTTTGGCAACACCACTCGTGTGTTTGGGGTCATTATCTTGTTGAAGTCGCCACCACCGTTTAAACTGCATTGTGGCACCTGGTAAAAGATGATGTTTAAGAATATCGACAAAATAAATACCATTGAGATTTGTCCTAAACGTATGATAACCAACAACGCCTTTGATACTGATTGCTCCCCATATGTGAACCTTTTGACGATTTTTCGGAATTCGTTTTACTTCACTTTCGGGATTTTTGGACCATCGTCGAATCGTATTTCTAAACAATTGAAAGGATGATTCGTCTGTAAATATTGTACGATTCCAATCGTGAGCTTGATACTTTTTGCCCATTCAACACGGTGTTGTTCCTGTTCAGCCGTTAGCATGGGTGTGTTGATAGGTAAAACACTCCGATAGCCATGTTCACGTAGATGACGACTGATCGTTGATAACGATACTGATCTCTGATGTGTTTTTGACAATTTTTCTTTAATTTCTTTTAATGTTGTTTCATTATCTCGACGAATATATTGAGCAATAGCTCTACGGCCTGCATTTCTGATTGCACGTGGACGACCATTACCACCTCGATGTTTAAGAGATTTCGTTTCTTTCAGTTTTTTGATGTTGTATTTAACAGTTGACAATGGAATTTTTGTTTCACAATGGATAAAATAAGCTGATCGTATACCATTATTCCAATAATGTAATATGGAGATTTGAGCGTTAGACAAATTAGTCATTGAAGATATAACTGACGAAAAAGTTATCTAAAACAACCATAAGAAAATACTTTTATATTGATATTTTTACTTCAGACTATAAGGAACTATTCATAAAAAAGGCGAGTCAATAAGTTTAAAATCAACAATAGAAATCGCTATATACGAAAATCAATTTTAGGCCAAGTTTTTTTGCAAACTACTGTACAAGTTTTATTTATAAAACAGTGAACGACGACACTATTAAGAACTTCAACACATATACAATAGCTTTCAAATAATTTTGAAAGCATTGTAATATTGTACATTACTCGAACTCATATTATTCATACTGTTCAATTCTTTTTCTTTTATTGTTAAATAAAGCTGAAGCCTATTGCGCGCCGTTGCAAAGGTCTGTAATGGGGGGGTTACCTGTAAGGGGGGCTACATGTAACGTTCTCTTTCGTTGCTGTGGTCTGTAAGGGAGGGGGGGGGGGGGGGCCGCGAAATCTCGATCTTAAAACTTACACTCACTATTTTCTTCGAAAATATATGTGAGTTCCACAAAATCGAAAAACATTGGTATCGGGAAATATCGAAAATTCTGCTCGGGTTTTGACTTTTTGCATATGAAGAAGTGATCCGATCGCGTTGAAAATTTCAGATAATACTAACCTCACTACTACCTATAACATATTAAAAAGTCAGTGAATTCTGAGATGTGTCTCTATCGTCGGTGTCTGAGAGTGACTAGTTTTCTCAGAGACTTACTTTTAATACTTAAGAATAGTTCTGTTATTGCATCTTTTATTCGAAAAAGGAATAGAACAAGCTGATAGGCTTATATTTGTGCAAAAATAAGAACGAGACGACAAATAAAAACTAGTATAGGTTGACCAGGACTTGGTCTCATTTTAATGAAATGTAATATCTTTATCCTCATCCCTTTCTCTTTATCAACCGTGTCATCGCTGTGTTCATATTTGACGACTCTCTATATGTGTGATTCTTCTCTTCTCTCATAATCGATACATTCGATTGCCATTTCTCTCTCTTTCTGTATTACTCCTATACAGATACATGCGTTTTTAGACCTCCATCTCCACGTTCGTCCTCAAGAAAATTTAAATGCGTGCATGTACAGTTTTATTTTGAAGTATGCGCACGCGAAATTCTTGCTGATCTTACTAATACAAAAAAATATCCATAACTGACAGTCTTATCGAAAAGTTCAAATAGTTTTTTTGAAAACTAAGTAGACTAGGGTGGGTGTGGGTGTGGGTGTGGGTGAGGGTGAGGGTGTGAATGTCGATCATGTTTTTAATTCATTCCACGCCCACACCCACACCCACGTTCACACCCACACCCACGTCCACACCCACACTCACGTCCACACCCACACCCACACCCACACCCACTCCCACACCCACACCCACGTCCACACCCACACCCACGTCCACACCCACACCCACACACACCCACACCCACACCCACACCCACACCCACCCATGCCAACACTCACACCCATCCACACCCACACCCCACACCCACACCCACAGCCACAGCCACAGCCACAGCCACAGCCACAGCCACAACCCACACCCAAACCTACACCCGCACCCACACCCACACCCAACACCCACCCACACCCGCCCCAGCCCACACCCACCCACACCCGCGCCCACACCCTTTTTGTTTAGTTAACAAGTGAATTTTGCTGTTTGAAAAGCTGGCCTGTTTCTGTATATATTTATACGTTCCTGGTTTTTGTAGTTTGCTTTATGCTGTGGCACAAAATGTTCCTTCAGCAGCATCGTTATCAAAACAAGGAAAATTAATTTTGAATTGGGATGCTAATGCTCGAAGAGCTGATTTTGCAGCGCCATCTGCCCAAGTAGCTCGATTTAAATAATAAGCTTCTCCAACCATAGTTAATGCTTGATGGTTAAATCTTGGTAGTGGTTGTAAAGCCCAATTAGCGATCTCTCGATTGGTAAAAGTACTATGAGGTCGTTGAAAATGCCAAGCACCTGGCCAGATTTTATAGAAGGTTTTTCTTGGTATAGGAATATTAACATCTGGAAAAATGGATTGAAGCCCTCGTCTTACTTCTTCAATAAGATCATCAGGCAATGGTCTGCGCATGTATTCTTCCCATGCACTAACACATGAACTGTCATCATAAACTGAACGAGTTAAATTTTGATCACGATCTTCAGGGTGCTGTACAGAGAGAACTTCAAGTAAATTAATACAGTTTTGACGTGTCCAAGCTCGATCAATGGAACCAAGTGGTGAAACTAATTGAGTTTCTTCCCACCATCTTCTCGGCCAATAGTTTTGAATTGTTACTATTTTCACCGGCAAGATTGCTTGAAAATGCGGAGTAGATTTAATCTCTTGTGCTACAGAACCTGTGATGTTTTTCCAACCGGATGGGTCAATCGCACATACAATTTGCTTAGCACGAATTTCATATCGTGTTGTTCGTACAGAAAATAGGAAGCCTTGATTATCATTTACAGCATAGTCTCCAATGCTTGTCACCTCTTCGGTTAAATATAAGCGAGCACCGAATTGTGTTGTAGCATTTAAAATCATTCTTTTTGGAAACTGAGACATTCCACCGTATGGATACAGAATTTCTCCACCGACATTCCATTCTTGATCAAAAAACTCCATATAAGCTCTAGGATGAGTGTTCTCAAAATCGTTTCGAAAGCGAAAAGAATCACGTAAATAGTCAGCTGCTTCGTCCCCCAGAAGCGCTCGAGCAAATGCAGCTAAATCAGAAAAATGGGATAGACTAGCAAGCGAAGTACGATAATGATTTAGCATAGCTAACCATAATTGATCAGCAGAGTTTACACCATTTGTGTCATTTGTACAATTCAAGTTTTCGTAAGAAGAATTGCACATATCATTGTATTGAGTATAAAATTTTCCACGTGCTTTAATTAAGTTGGATTGATAAGCATAGCTACTTGATGTTATATTTAATTCATTGGCTAGTTGAACCATGACAGGTTGCGATCTATAAAATCGTATCGAACCTAGTGGGGCCACACTTGTTTCAAACGTCTGAACAGTTTCACCTTGAAAATTTAAATCATGGCCTTTTCCTCCAACACGGTTTTCTCTTTCAACTATGCACAAGTCATTCTTATACTTAGCTGCTAAACGATAAGCTGCATAGGATCCACTAAAACCACCTCCCAATATCAACACAGGACAATCCAAAGGAATCAAATCATGTTTTGGTACAAATTCCTGTTGTTGCTGTTGTACTTTAACATATGTCAAAGAAATTAATACCAGATTTGCAATAAGAATGAGAATTCCAGCAACTGATCCAATTGTATAAATATATTTCTCGCCGGCCATTGGAACTGTAGGTATGCTGGCGTGAGGAGTTTCCAATAATGAAAAATTGATAGATATCTGAAGCGTATGCTAAAATTGTGAAAAATCAATGGGTGCGGCACAATAAATGAGCTTGCGATTTTTTCTCAATAGGGTGTAGATATGGATGTGGGTGGGCTGCGGCTGTGAGTGGGGTGTAGCGGTACACAAGCTCAGCTCAAGCTCACAACTAATGAGCCGTTGAAAACGCTCACTGAGACGAACTGAACTGTTCGAACAGTTCATTTGAGCGAATTGAGCGTTCTGAAACGCTTCGTTTCAAATGAGCTGAACTGTTCGAACAGCTCATTCGACCGCATCGAGCTTTTTGAACAGCTCATTTCAAATGAGCTGAACTGT